>JAFVLL020020533.1:0-13500 GCA_021397915.2 Tor tambroides | reverse complement strand
AAGCCACACCCACTTCCGGATCTATCCGAATACAGATACAAATAATTTTGAGATTGTCACAGATACAGATACAGATACAAATAATGGCTCCGCTGTACACCCCTAATATATATATATATATATATATATGTGTGTGTGTGTGTGGTTTGAAGTATTACCCTAATTATCACACAATTTTTACACTACATTTTCATTATATATTAGTGTCATAGTTTAACTTATATCTGTCTTGTTTCTGTAATTCCTTTATAATTTCAGTATTCAGACAAAAATTAAAAACTCCAAACACATTCCAGAAATGAAAACCAGAGAAGAAATTCCAGAGAGAGAAAAAATAACTTTATGGTCCTAATTATTGATGTATTTGCTTGAAATGTATACTATACTACTACTATATAATAGTTTATATAGTTACAAATTTTAAATATTGTAAAATATAATTGAAGTATGTGTTAAATTGCTGATTTCAATAATATAAAAACTCAAAACGTAATGATAGTCATCAACAATGTACAAAATAACAGACAAATAAAAAATTCTAACTAAAAAGCAAAATATCTGGATTCAATAAAATCTATTATAATTATTGTAAAAGTTAAGGTAATTTTGAAGTGAAATATGAATCTGACATTCACTGAAAGTGAGTAAAACAAAAAGAAGGTCAAAGAAAAGGGTTCAGTTTTTCAGTATTTGTGATAAGCCAGAGCACTTCATCAAAAGTCAGTTTGCTTCAATGATGCACAAAGTGACAATTTAGAACAGGGAACAAGCAAAACTATTACTTCACAAATGTATTTTAAAAATGATTTCCATAATCTTTGTAGTTTTGCTCCCTCTTCTAAAGTGTTACCAAACCAGAACGTTAAAACATCAGGGTACCAGTGGTAACACTTTATAATAAGCTTCATTAATATTATTAACATTATTGCGTTACATGATGCTAAACAGATCATTAGTTCATGTAAATTAGTTAGAAATTAAACTTGAGTTTTTATTTTTTTCATACATCAACTGATCTGTTAAGCATTACTGAATGTTTGTTAATGATTTGTTACTGCAAGTTATTATAAAGTGTTACCGACCGATCTTACCGCCACCGAATTCACCACAACAGTTCGTGGACGTCGTATTTTCTTCCGTAACTGTATATATATATATATATATATATATATATATATATAAAGGTTATATGATGTCCTTTTTTCTGACAGTACAGTGTGGGGTAACTGGTACATTATAAAATGCAGTTCCAGGTCACATGATCCTGAACTCACCTCCAGGATTCCCTTCTTCTTGCCCTCCCTCTCCTCACTGTCTATATGGCCTGTCAGGATGGAGTTACAGTCTTTGCACACCTTGTTCATTCTATTCCCATCATATTCCAGAGGGGCTTTGTAGTCTGAGCACTTCCCACAGACCACCTGAATGAAAATAGACATTTTAGCACATGAAAAGCATTTTAAAACTGAAAACAGAATGTTTTTGGTTTGCTGCCACTTACGTATCCACAGGCCCGACAGTGATGTCTCCTGCGGGTTAAGGCATTAAAGGCCTCTTTGCACCTCATGCACATGGTCACCTCATTGTCTCGGATCCAGCGAGGGGCTCTTTTACCCAGTTCTGATATCTTAAGATCCTGCACAGAAATATAGACATGATATAATGTGGAAACAATAAAAACAAACAAATCTGGAATACTATGACTCTATAGTGCTAAGAAATGAGCATTATGTGCACACATAAGTACATAAGCACAAAATATGAACCTCAGCCTTGTATAATAAGACTGAAACATCTAATTAAACTAGCATTATCATTTATATATTACTTATTTCTAGAACGGAGACATGATACAATGGCTGAATTAATATAAAGAATTTTTATTTAATTATTCATTTAAATATTGGAAACATTTTAATTTAAATAAGAATTTTTTACATTTTTTTTACACATTTCATTTTGTGTATTTAATTTTTAGTCATTTAAATAATATTTAAACAATGTAATTTTTTTTATTTAAATAACTGAATATTTGTCATTTAATTGTTCATTTAAATGATGCAATATTTTAAATATGCTCTTATATAATATTGTCCTGGTGAATATTACACTTCTAAGAGGACATACTGACCGATACTTCTTCCACATCTTTGCATGCTGACTTAAAGGTCTCATTTTTCTGGAGATAGATGTGTATTGTTTCCTGGAATGCCTAAAACACAAATAAAGAAATTAAAAAAAATGGACTTCCAATGACTTAATATTAATAAACAAGTAAAACAGCTGATGTTACATTTTTACCTTTATCCAGCTTTCTTTATCTTGCTCAGAGCTGTAGTAAGGCAACAATTAAAACCATTTACCTTAAGGCAACCATTAAAAATGGAAGAATACACAGTATGCATTATAAATGCAAGCACAGACGGTCCGGTCTGTACCTGGCCTGCAGCTCCAGTGTCCGTTCCTTTCCGGAAACCTGAAAGGTGTGAGGATAATCATCATTGTACGTCTCCGTCACCTTCATGCCGTCAATGCCGATACGCGTGCGAACCGTAAACTTCTGTCCCACCAAGCTGAACTTTGGAACGCAGTACAGCAGCATGTTGTTGAACTGTGGAAAAGTTAACAGAGATTTATAATAATACATAGCCAAATGCTACTGTGATCAGAACTCATCAACAGCTGAATGATCACCAGCATGGACTTACCAGGAAGAGATATCTGTCCATGGCAGAAGTGTTTCTGGCTGCCAGTTTCAGAATATGACCCTCTTTTATTAACTCATTTGAAGGGTTCACAATGTCCTCCTCCTCCCCCAGCATCTCATAAATCTCCAGCAATTTCTTAAGGTTTTCCTGAGAGACAGAAGACAGTGTAAAGAGAAAGGCCGCAAAACAATCTTAAATATACCGTAGGTCTTGCCCTTCAATTTCAAGACAAAAGCACGTTTTAATGTGTCAAAAGATTTCGGAGAATATTTAATCAACATTTTTTGAAGATGTTACTGAAATGAGAGGCGGTTATTAAGCGACGGACTCTTTTAAAATGAATCGTTAGACCTGATTTAGAGATTCGTTTGTAGAGCAGAGGCAGAGCACTCACTGTTTTCCTAATGGCAGTGTTGGAATGAGTGGCAGCCATGGCAATAATCTCTAAAGACTCTGCAAAGACAAGGATTTTACATTTAGAAAAGGTCA
Source organism: Tor tambroides (assembly GCA_021397915.2). Taxonomy (NCBI): domain Eukaryota; kingdom Metazoa; phylum Chordata; class Actinopteri; order Cypriniformes; family Cyprinidae; genus Tor; species Tor tambroides. Next base: position 10,303 of record JAFVLL020020533.1, on the reverse strand, counting down.
TGTTTAACATCTGTTTTAGAAATCTGTTAACTCCTGAACTCACTTTCAGCGTCCCGCCGATCTGTGTGATCCTGGGGAAGTTTCTTCAGATAGTCTTTGAGCAGCATCTCGTATCGAGGCACTCGCTGAACGGGCTCCAACATGTGGTGCTGCAGCGTTAGACTTCCACACACTTCTTGACTCTGAACACACAAAGAGAGACACAAACAAAAACAAACGGATATATCAAGAAAGAGTAAAGATATATCAGCCAGGCTGATTAAATTGGCCTGGTCTATTTTGAAATGAACTGTGGTAGTTCTCGGTTATGTCAGTAAATGAAATCTACTAACATCATTATTAATTAAGAATAAAACTGCTCTGTTTTCAAATAAAAGATCAATGATCACCTGGATTTCCAGAATGATGGCTTTAAATGGAGGCGATCGGTCGGTCCATTGCTTCAGCAGGTCCATGGCGTGATCAAAGTTCCTCACGTATTCAGCGTACATCTTCAGAAAGGGAGTGAGTTTCTGTAGGATGTCCCCAATGCGAGGTGTCGACGTCCTTGAGGAAAAATCTCAGAGCATTAAGATCATATTCCTTCTGGTTAAACCAAAAACGATGTCTGAGTGTGAGTGTCTTACCATTCTCCCATGCGTTTTTCCAGGTCAGGCAGAAGGAACTGGCTGTGGAAGGTATGAATGGAAGAGATGTTGGAAAAGATGTTTTTCACCACATCCATGGGGAACGTGTCTTTTCTTGCCTCTTCTAACAGCTTGGCATAAAACACCTGCAGGCCAGAGTTAGATGATGTATGGTCTGTGTGCATACTACTATATTTAACATGTTTGCAAGAGTTTGGTCAGTCTTTGAAAATAGCAAAAAATGCTTTTGTGAAAAACAAAATGAGCACTTACCTTATCTAATAAGTTGAGTCGTGCAACATAAGCCTTCTCTGTCTGCAGAAGTTCATTTGCTATCTTGTAGAGCTTCTGCTCATTAGTTTCCTAAACAAAACAAGTTCAATTTTCAGTTCAAATTAACAATATTTTTTATATATTTGTTTCATGCAAATGTTGGTGTTTAAAAATCATTGATGGTGAATAATGTCATATTTAACACCAAAAAAAGAGAAAAAAATATAGTACATCAAATATTTATGACAATTTTTAATAATTATATACTGAATAAAACTACAAATAATATATATAATAAATAATAAAAATAATGCCATAATTACAAAAATATTAATAGTCTTAGGAAAATATAAATTCCAATTTTTTCCTTATATTTTTAGGGTGGAAAATGACCTCTATTCACTCGGTCCAAGTTCATAATTTACTTCACACAAGTTTGTTTTCAAACTTTTCCTTTGCCAGCCCTTCTTGAGGCAATATAAATAATTCAGATTGTCTACAGTTCTGAGGCTAGTTGGGCTAGTTTTTACTTAAATTATACAAGACATTTTTGTTAAATTTGCTGAGAGGGAACTATAACACTGCAGATGTGTCTTTGGTGTGAGTCCCAGCTCAGCACAGCAGTTCACATGGCTGAAGGGAAACAGAGCTCTGAACAGAAGGGTCAAGGGCAAAGCCAATTCAGAGGTTGACTCCCACTCCACCTACATTCCTCACCTTGCCATAACATTTCCCCCCCCTCTTTCTCTCTATCACACCCATACACAAGTGAACATCCACTGGCATGCACACGCTGTACACGCTGAGGTCTGTTAAAGCAACTTCCTGATGTGCACTGCCCACAAACAGTGCTGCTATCAGCCTGTCAGCACTTTGAAGACACACAGCCTATCTCTTCTTATCAGAATCTACAACCTCAGCTCACATAAATAACCTTTGAACTATTTCGGACACCCTCCACCACTTAGCTGATGAAAGAAATCAAGCTAACTTCCAATACATCCAGCCTTTGGCACAGCTGACTGCAATTCAAAAGAAGCTCACTGTCGAAACACACCTCAGAGGACAGGAAATGAAAGGATGGATAAGAGGAAACATGTTAAGCCAATAAAAGAGGGACTGGTGTTTTTGGTCTTACATTTTATTAAAGAACATTTTAATTAAATTTAATACCATTAAAATAATTACAACTATAAAATAACACAAATGGAACTTTGTAAATTATATAGTAACCAAATATGTTAATCAAATAATATTATTAACAATAAAATAAATAATTAAAACAATAAAATATTCTAATGAACATTTTAATTAATATTAAAATAAATAAAACTAATGGAGCATTAATGGAAGTAAGTGAATTATGTAGTGGCCAAAAATGTTAAACAAATAATATTAATAATAATAAAGAAATATGTAAAACAATAAAATACTCTAATTCAATTTATTAAATTATTATTATTATAACTACTAAATAATTCCACTTCCATTACATCCACTTGTGTTATGTTGTAACCAAAAATGTTAAACTAATTAATAATAATAATAATAATAATAATAATAATAAAAATGATAAAATAAATGGACACACAAATGGAAGCAAGCAAATTATGTAGTGAAATATAATATTATTAATAATAAAATAAATAAAAAATAACATAATATATTAATTAATATTAAAATATTTAAAACTATGAAATAATACAAATAAAAAAACTATAAAATAACAAATGGAAGAAAGCTAATTAGTGAAAAATAATTAATAAAAATAAAATTAATAATTAAAAACAAATAACATTATAATATATTAATTAATATTAAAATATTTCAAAATATAAAATACAAAAAAAAACTATAAAATAACACAAATGGAGGCAAGCAAATTATGTAGTGAAAAATAATATTAATAATAATAAAATAAATAATTAAAAACAAAAAAACATTATAATTAATATATTAATTACTATTCAAATATTTAAAACTATGGGAACTATTTAGTGACCTAAAATGTTAAAAAAAAATTCTGAAACTGTCTTATATTTAAGTTCATTCTTTTTCTAGATTCCAGCGTTGAGCATTCTCTCAACCAACTTCAGGAGGTGCATGCTGGGATGCTTTTTAAATCCCACTGAAAGAGTTCACGTGCATGCTGGACACTTGCTGGCTGTGTTTCTATCACTATCCAGTCCAACTAATTCATTATAAACAAATGATTTCATTTATTTATCAATTTATTGACAACATGACTAAGCATTTAAACATAAGCTTTTAGGTTTTTAAAACCATAACATACATTTCAGTCAAGTGTGTCTAAAATATATTTTCTAGTGGAAGGATGCCATTAAGTACAACTCATTTGCTTGATAAAAATATATATTGAATTCATATTGGTCATATATAGCAGCTGTTTTTTAAAAGCAAGCAATAATGCACTCAAGCCTGTGCTGTATTGTCATCCTTCAGCCATGACTATACCAACAATACAGAATGGCCTTGATTGCGTAAGTGTACCATAATGACAGATTTTGTCATCAGACTTCATTCTACTTGATCCACATCTACAAGATTTAAAAAACAAAACAAAACTGAAAGCACTAATCCATCTGCAATGTTTTCTTTAGAGGAAATGAAGGCCTGGCCTGTAAGACTAAAGGTTAAAAAACAAAAACAGGCTCTAATGTGAACGTCAGCATGTAAATCTGGCGGATGAGACAGCACATTGCTCAGCCGGGCCCGAGGTGTCAAATAACTGTGTGACAGTGTCACTACTGACTCCATAAACCCACTCACACTCACACGGACAGACAAAATACTCCTCACCAATTCTCTCAGATAACAAAACCATCTTACCTTCTGCTCTGGGATGCTGTTCATCACAACGTCATGCTGCTCCGGCACTTTCCTCTCCTCCTCTTCGACCCGTTCTATGTGAGCATGAGGCAGATCTACACAGTCTTCGTCCACAATTTCCCTCTTAGCCACATCGCCAGCATCTCCGTTTAGAAGTCCCTGCCTGTCTATCCTCACGACCGGAGCCGTGTCGTGCGTAATTCCATCCATGTCCTGATTCCTGTCTTGTTCTCTTTTCTTTTGGGCTAGAAACCCATTGGGGGGTTTGAGAGCATGGCGTGGGCTGTTCGCAGGAGAGCCAGAGTCTGTGGGCTGCTCCGTCTGTCTCTGGTTGTTTTTGTGAGCCGGGCTGCAGTTAGGAGATCTGCTGACCTGCTTCAGAGGAGCGCCCTCCCTCCGACTGTCTGTGTGACTGTTGAGAGAGAGAGAGAGAGAGATAGTAAAGGAAGGTCACCTTCTTTAGAGTCAGAGAACTCCAAAAAACAACTAACTTTTACAGTTGGTGAACAGAAAGAGAAAGATGTGTTGCTTGAGTGAATGTGATGGTGTTAAAAGAAGTGTTGAACAAACTTCCTCTGTCTGGTGGGGTGGTGATGTGTGCGTTTGCAGGGGACGTGTGAATGTGTGGGTCATGGGAGGAGTGGAAGAAAAGAGGATAGGAGGAGGATGGGAGGAACAGGGAGGGTGAGGAGAGGTAGAAAGCGGCTGTAGAAAGTCCCATGAGACAGGGCTGCCCTACTTCAGAATACATGCCAACATGCAAGAACACACATTTACACACTCAAGAGAGTAAGATGGTCTTTCTCTTTTGAACAAAATTCATTTCAGGAACAGTGGGAGCAAAATATAAAATATGTACGAGATCATGTACAGTGCACCCAGACAGTCTGGTCATTCTTTTATCACCCTGAAAGGGTTTATTTTGTGATAATGACCGGATGACTGGACAGGATCCCACTTATTACACAGCTAAATGAACTTGAAATATTGATTTGAGTTGAAATTATTTTACTATAAGACCAGCTCTATCAATTTGACAAGAAAAATATTTGTATATATATATATATATATATATATATATATATATTTATTTATTTATTTTTTGACAAGAATTTTTTTTTTTTTTATTTACATTTTTTTTTAAGTTTTATGCGCAAATACAACTTTTAATTTGATTAATTTATTGGTAAATGTCAAAATTGACATTAAGAATAATAAATGATTTAGAATTATTTTAGTTGTTAGTTCATGTTAACTAATGTTGACAAATGCAAACTTATTGCAAAGTACTACCAAACAAGATTAGACTATGTTTCTTAAAAAAATAACTCCACAAATGCCTCATTGCAAGTCAAAATAATAGAGTGTGTCACTTACAGCGATGGACCAATCAGAATCAAGTTTTCCAGAGTGCCGTGTAATAAGAATTCTTTTTTTGACTCATGAACAATAAATAATAGCGATGCACAATATAGAAATTGTGACAAGGCCAATATTAAATATTTTTTTATATCATATAAATAAAAAAAAGTATATATCATATTATAACTGATATGATATAATATTGTATATCTGTATAAGCATTTTACAAGTAAAATCAGACATTAGAATATTATAATGTACAATAGAGAAAATGAATAATTGTTTAGCTTAAAATGTGGTGTAGAAAAAAAAAATTGGAAGTCTTGATAATATTTGCTTCTTATCCAGACCAATGCTGATATAAAAAATGATAACAGTGGCGATATGGTCACTGATATATTGTGCATCCCTAATAATCATCAAAACTCCACATAAGCAAACTGTAAAAACATGATCCATTCATAACTTCACATAAGCGTGCATAAACCGAACAACATTAAGCCACAATATAAGGTTTTGTGGTTCATGCACACACACACACACACACACACACACACACACACACACACACAGATATCCTGCACCTCCAGCTGTTTCCCTGTCTACGGCCCACCTGCCCTCTAGATCAGATAGTGTTTCCTGTGAGATAGAGAATGGAGATGTGGATCTGAGGGTGCGGAGCACTACAGTGAACACTCCAGATTATAGACTGCTATTAATACACCGTTGAGCTCTGAACCACTGAGACTGATTAATGTGCGCTATCTAATATTTTGTTCAGTGCATGACTTAAAACATTTCAAATCTGTCTCGTGCAAAGAACAAAAGGTAAGTCTTTGTAATCTAGTATGATGAAATGTAGTTACAAACAAGGCATTTCTGGAAAACAAAATTAAGCTATCAAATGAAGCCACACAAGTAGGGCAGTATGGATTTCATTGTTTTTTCCCATGAGGTTGTAAACCAACCCCATGCAGTTGCCTGAGGTCACGTATCTTCGGTCAGCATTCATAAGTACGTGTTGGCCCAGGTCAGACAGCTGCAGGAGTTATCAGACCCCGGGTTACTCTATCAACCCGTGTGCTCTCACTTTGCAACAGAGCTCACAGGATGAATTCCTGCACAGATTCTGACCCACACACAACACAATGGCACTAGACCGGCAGGCAAAACAGGATAAGGGCTTGCAGGGATTTATTTGTGAGGAACTGGGGTTAATGGTCAGTCCATTTTGTTACAGTGGCCATATGGTTTCATATGACCTGACTACAGATTTACAACAGATGAAGGGAGCGAATATAATGCAGTGAAACAAATGCTTTACACTGAATTCATCATGGTTAAGGGGAGTTTTTAGTGTTTAAACCCATGTAACCATGGAAAATGCAATGCCTCAGTAACTTCCTCAAGTGGCTTATTTCATAAAACAGCAGCAAAAGCAATGCGATAGAAGACAGCAATGTTTAATAAATAACTAAATGCATTAATAATAAAATCACAAAAAATGATTCTTTTGCCAATAATATAGTATATATGACCCTGGATCACAAAACCAGTCATAAGGGTCAATTTTTCAAAACTGAGATTTATACATCACCTGAAAGCTGAATAAATAAGCTTTCCATTAATGTATGGTTTGAAAACCATGGTGCAGAAAAATCGGAATATTGAGAAAATTGCCTTTAAAGTTGTCCAAATGAAGTTCTTAGCAATGTATATTACTAATCAAAAATTAAATTGACACATTTACGGTAGGAAATTTACAAAATAGCTTCATGGAACTTGACCTTTACTTAATATCCTAATGGTTTTTGGCATAAAAGAAAAATCGATGTATTTTTGGCTATTGCTACAAATATACCCCAGCGACTTAAGACTGGTTCTGTGGTCCATGGTCACATATTGGGAATTTCATGTTACTTGAAGAGACTTTCACAATTGTTCTGTTACAGAAAAATTACATACAGTCAACGTCTCAAATTTCAAAAGCGCTGTATGCTTTAAAAACATAAGCTATAAATTTGTGCGCTTGACAAATTAGACATTTATCAAATTCAAAATTCATGTTTGAGGTATGACAGTGTGTAATCTATGTTGTAGAACAAAATGTAAAAGTCTCTTCAAATAATGTAAACCACAGATCTTAGTTTATACTTAAAAACCCATTGGAAATTCCAGAGGGAGCCCATGGTGAATTAGCCTTCCAGGTTGGCCTACAAATGACTGAAGAGCTCTATCGGCAGCAGTAAAACATAAGGCATGAGCCATTATAAAGTATAAATCATTGCACTTTGTTGAATTACACCAGCTTTAAGCACTTTCAAAATAGTTGTGCATGAGGTAACAGTGAAGAATAGATGGCTAGACATAAATTGATAAATCAATCTTACCTCCTGTGTTGAAGTTATCACACACAACAGTAAATGTCTCATACAAAACCAGTTCTTTCCACAACACTTGAGAAACACTGAATAGAACGTTAGAGTAAAAACTAGCTTCTGCTTTTTGATCTGCTTGTGTAATGTCAGGGAAGACATTACAGTAATTTAAACACGTTGCACAGCTGACTCTGATTTCACAACATTTCTCTCTATATCATACTTTTTTTTTTTCCCCAAAGAAATTAATATTTTTATTTAGCAAGAATGTATTAAATTGATCAAAAGATACAGTAAAGACATTTCTAATATTACAAGAGATTTCTACTTCATGCTGAAAGAATGCTGCAAAAATGTATTATGGTTTCCATAAAAATATCAAGAAGCAAAAACTCTGAGCATCAAATCAGCGTATCAGAATGATTTCTGAAGGATTATGTGGCACTGGAGACTATAGAGTAATGATGCTGAAAATTCAGCTTTGCCATCACAGGAATAAATTATTTTAAAATATATAAAAACAGTTACTTTAAATTGCAATAATATTTCACAAAATTACTGTTTTTACTGTATTTTTGATTAAATAAATGCAGCCTTGGTAAGACGTCTTTTAAAAACATCTAAAAAAAAATCTTACTGACCCAAACTTTTGAAGGGTAGTGTACTAGTATACCTTTGCAAAAGCAAACAAGATCAATAAACTTATGTTAGAGAATGTCAGTATCTACATATCCAAGAACAGAGGAAAGAGAGGTACATATTGATTGTAAGTTTACCTGTTCTCCTCAAAGCGACTGATGAGGTTGGACACTAGGCCCTTCCCTATTGCACCTCCTACTCCTCCCCCCTCCATGTTGGGACTGATGGGTGACGTTCCAGCAGCCAGAGGAAAGGAGACTTCAGTCACCGGACTCTGAAGGTGTGCTGGCTTAGGAGGCACTGCAGGAAAAGTCACAAAGAGGACAGAAATGTTATGTTTACATGCTAATGTAACAAACCAATATTTACTGTACACAATCCAAAAATATCATTACACTACCAGTGTAAGTGGAATCAGGTTCCACAATCGCCATGGTTAAAGGGATATTTCACCCAAAAATGAAAATTCTGTTATTAATTACTCACCCTTATGTTGTTCCAAACCTGTAAGACCTTCATTCATCTTCGGAACAAAAATGTAAATGTTTTTGATGAAATCCGAGAGCATTCTGACCCTGCTATAGACCGCAATGCAACTGACATGTTCAAGGCCCAGAAAGGTAGTAAGGACATCATTAAAATAGTCCATGTGACATCAGTGGTTCAACCTTAATTTTATGAAGCTAGGAGAATACTTTTTGTGTGCAAAGAAAACAAAGATAACGAATTTATTAAACTATTTATTCTCTCTGTGTCAGTCTTCGACACACGTTCACAACATTCCTCTGCTTACAAACAAGGCGTAACCACTGATGTCACATGGACTATTTTAACGATGTCCTTACTACTTTTCTGGACCTTGAACGTTTCAGTTGCGTTACTGTCTGTGCAGGGTCAGAAAACTCTTGGATTTCATCAAAAATATCTTAATTTGTGTTCCGAAGATGAACAAAGGTCTTACAGATTTGGAAAGACATGAGGGTGAGTAGTGACAGAATTTTCATTTTTGGGTGAACTATCCCTTTAAATGTCTTGCTTAAGGGCAAACCAGGCCAGAGCTTTCACTGCACTTCTAACTGCATGTAAGGAAGTTTAAAACAAAGTGCCCAAATAGCACATATATGTGGGAAAACCCCTAATAGTGAAGTTGTTTTAAGGAAGCACTTGGTTTATTGCAGGGAGAGTTGAAATGAAACACACCTGAATCAGCTAATCAAGGGCTTCAGACTGTCTAGAAACTTCCAAGAAAGTGTGTTGGAGCTAACTCTATAGGATATTGGCCCACCGAGAGAAGGACTGGACGCCCATGGTTTAGTGCTATTAAACTGGAAGCTGTAACTGTAATCACCACAATGTGGCAGTGTAGCTTTAGTATGTTGCGATGGAACCTGATAATACTCAGCAAGGTGAGATGAACTGCATCTGGAAGCCAAAGAGTCTGTCTCTACCTGCGGAGAGCAAATCACAGCTAATCTGATGGGGTGGACATATTGAAGAGCTCATGGCTCCATCCAGTCTGTCCCGATATAAATAGTTGCCGCCCCTTTCATTTCACACATCTCTAATTCAGTGAGTGTGGTCTTTGAGGTTTATGTCAGTGGGCTTTTTGCCTTTAATTTTACATGAGAATACAGAGCTACATAAAAAAATGCATTTCTATGAAGGAGGAACTCTGATCCGGCTCAATGCCTGTCTGTGAAGTATTTTGAAACCAGCAATCATATCTGCAGTCGATGTTCAGAATACTTTTCAGCAAATATGCAGAGCGATAACATTGTAGAATTTTAGGGTCTGTAATGACCTACAGAGATGACCTTTTTAAAAAAAGCAAAAGAACTTTAAAATGTTTAACTTTGACTCGTATCACTAGGAAATCATTCACAATTTTCAAACACGACAGACAATCTGCTTAGTGATCGAGCTCGGGTTCAAGGACGCTCTGAGGGTGCCGTACTTATTACAGCAGTGCTATTTCAGCATTAATCAGTAGCCATGTTGATTTGAATCTTGTTAATGGTGATGTTCTGTGTTCAAGGCCTGTTGTAAAGGGAAAGACGTGTTTGTGTGTATGCTCTTAAGTTTCCAGAAAGAAGTTTCAAAATGATGCCATAGAAGGTGAACAGTTTTTAAAAGAACCATTTATTTCTTAGTTTGAAGAACATTTTAATAATCTAA
>JAFVLL020020531.1:40153-57542 GCA_021397915.2 Tor tambroides | reverse complement strand
GAGTGGATTGAGGATATCATAAAAGATGTTAAAGCAACTGTGGAGAGGTAAAAATACAAACATTACCAAATGATATACTTACATAATGCAGAGCAACCATAACTGATGATAATATTTCAAAATACCTGACATTTGATGCACATTCAGGTACAAGAAACATAACAGCGATGTAGCCAAATCAACCAGCCACATAATCACTGAAAAAGAAGAGACCGAAAAGAAGCAGAAGCAACAAACCAGTGAGATGGAGGTGCTTCAGAAGACCGCTGAAGCCCTGGAAGCAAACCTTCATAAGATTAATAAAGAGATACAACATTATGAGAAGAAGATTGAGCAGAAAAATGCAGAGATACAAAAATTTATCAGCAGGATCACCAAAACCAATGAAGAACAGACGACGAAGACACCTGCAGGGACGTCCACGATGGGATCAAAAGTGTCCATATTTTCAATGATGGTGCCATTTGTGGGAAGTGTTATTGATTACATTTGTAAAATGGTAAGATCCTCTTCAGACGAAAAGGTAATCAAAACTATTAATACTGCATTATCTACGCTCACCAAAGAACAGCAACGTCTGAAAGAAGAAGAGTGGGACATTCAGAACAAACTGATGGACAAGCAGCTGCAGCTGGCCAAATTAAAAATTGAAAATGGTGAGATCCTACAGTGAGTTCTCGTTTATATTCAACAAATATTCCTCAAGTGGATTCGTTTGTTCATTATCTGGTTTTACAGGTCAGCTGCCCAGCGTTACTCACCTCGATGAGGTCCAGACATGCCTGTCCCGAATCCAGCAAATTCTGCTTCAGCTCCAGAAGTTTTGGGAGAAAGTTGGTTCCCTGCTGGACACGCTGAAACAAAGGACCTTCGCCGGAGAGGACTGGATCGAGGAGCTCACTGATATGAAGGAACAGTTCCTGGAGTCCATTGATGCAGCTAAAGAGGTAAACCATGATGATAAAGATTTTTGACCTCTCCGAAGATCTTCGGTTGTTGAAACTTTTACATCTTGATGTTTAATTTGAACAGGGATGGACACAGTTTGGCAGCAGCTGCATGAAGGCCAACAAGATCTTCAGCGTTCAGTCGAATCAGGCCTACAAGTTCCTGGAGATCAGTCCTTCATCTCTGTCCAAAGAACAGTGGCAGACAGAGTATGAGAGCGTGAAGGAGAAACTGGAGAAGATCAGACCAAACACTGTCAATAAAGCCATTACACAGTGAGATCTAGAAAGATGATTTGCTCGGAAAAATTAGTGAATGTTGTACAGCAATGTTTCTGCTTTATCATATGAACTCTGACCTGTCACGCTGATTTGATCTTTCTGTAACTGAGTGTGTCTGATAAACTAGTATAAAGTGAGTATTATTCATCTGGCATGTGATCTCAGTGTTTGACCTGCTCTGCATGAAATAAAACCGCTTTCAGTGATACGAGTGAGTCTTCATCTCATGGGAGTGAATGTGATTTTAAACTACTAGTCATTTGTTTTGGTTGAGGGTAGAAATGACTGAGTTTGTCCTAAAGAAGTTCATTTTGAGGCTGAATCTCCACAATGTGGAGCTTTTTACAGTAGTGTTACTGTGTTTTAATTTACTGTCATCTTCTGGAAATTCATTGATCTGATCTCCAGCATGTAAAACTGACAATTTACTAGGAAATAATTCGTGTTTCTGAAAATTTGTCTTTCTCCGATCAAAACATTTCAAACATTTTTCTTTTTTTTTCTTTTTTTTCTTTTTTTTTATTTTCATTTTTAGGAATTGTTTCAAATAGTAATTATTTTCCAACATGTTAGTGTAAAAAGGTTGAGGTTTAACCCTTTTTCTCAAAAGTATATTTTCAGAGTTTATCTCCATTAACATCATACTTATATTTGTTCTTATAAATTCTTGATGACATTTAGACTTTGCATTAAAAAGCCTAAAAATCAGTGTCTGCTGCCCTCTTCTGGAAAGTCAAACCTACAAACTATTTATTTTCATATTTAAAAACAAATTAACCTATTAACCAGAAAACAGCAAGTTTTTTTCTATTCTACTTCATTCTAACAGAGTCAAATGAGACTCAAAAACACAAAACAAGGACAGAGAAAGTGTTGAAAACTAGCATGTTACCACAGAGAAAAAAAGGGGCAAAAAACTAAAATATGATAAACTTAGATGATAAACTGCAGCTTCATTATATTTTAAAGGAGATATCATTTATATTATAATTAATATCATTCATATTTTAACATAATACCTCTTCAATAAACGCTGCCTGATCAGAAGCTGCACTGACAAATACATTTTCACAAAAGCTGCACTGAATGGATTGTGAAAACTGACTCGATTCTGTGTTTGCTGTTGAATATGCAGGAATAATTCATCCAAAAATTATCTTTCTGTCATCGTTAACTGATGCCGCTGTATTGATTTTCTTGTGAAACACAAAAGAATATATGAAGTATCTTCATGAAGCTCTTTTCCATGAAGTGACGGTTCTTATAGAGAGCAAGTCTGCCAGCTTCAGCTCTAAAACAACACCAACAAAGACATAAAAGTATCAGAAATGCATCACAGAAGCATCATAACTGTATATGACTGAGTCTTCTGAAGTCATAAGATACAGTAGTTTTGTGTGAGGAACAGACATGTGATTCAGTGATAATCTTCCAATTTCATCATCATTCATGCACACTCAAAAAATATTCAGGCCTAAATGTAAGATTCCCGTATTTGAACTGCATATAAAAATTCCCTCCATTTGGATTGCAGAGTTTGTACTTAAACTAATAATGTGTAATGTGCTGCATCTGTCAGAAATTTTATATGCAATTCAAATACATCTTAAATTTAGCTCTAAATATTAGCCCTAAGTGTACGGTTACAGTATTAATATTTTAAATTCATTTCAATTTTTATATTTTGCATTTTTATGCTAATTTTAGTTTAGGTTTTAGTAATTTACTACATTTAAAAAAATATATATTTATAATAAAAGATAAAAAGAAAAAAAGATTTTATTTTAGTTTTAGCAATTTTACTAAAGCATATTTTATTTCAGATAACATTTCTGATTTATTAATTTTTTAATTAATTTATTTTTACATTTTAGGTCATTTTTAAGCTAATGTTTTATTTTGTTTCAGCTAACGTTTATTTTAGTTAAATTAAGGAAAATGGTTTTTATTAGTTTATTTATATAAATGAAAAACAATTTAACAAAAAATAACAAAAACTAAAATAAAATAAAAAAACTTTTCCTAAAATGAAAATGGAAAATATATAAACTAAAAAACTCATAACATCTGTTAGATACCGTATCCCACAATGCAACAGTGTTATTTTAATATTATTATATATTTTATAATAGGTCAATGTATATTAAACATATAGAAAACTCTCTGTGTGCCCAGTGTACAGTACATACTAAAGTAACACATCTGATGCCATCTGGCTTCTCTTTGCACAAAAAACACACAGACGACAGGTTTGGCAGATATAGATATGCATTTATAGGTTTGATTTTGTTTTGTTTTTTGTTTTGTTTTTCATACCAGACAAATAAAAAGTTAACAATACAATCTGGTCACTATTATATGTGGAGTCCGTATGATAATAATGACCAAATTAAAACATGATTGTCACTCAGTGTGCTTCACAAAAATCGGTCAATGAATAAATTATCTGGTGAACTTCATCTATTTACAGTATAAACAAAAGAAATGATCACGAACACAAGCTTTGGATCTTGGGACGGGACGTTTCAGCAGTTTTTCCATCGTTCCACACAAACACAACCACAGAGAGAGAGGGCAGAAACACGCGTTAATATGAGCGCTTTAATGCCACGCATGATCGGACTGTACATGCCAGACCGCCTGGAGTTCATAAAAACAATGATAAAATCAACATCCACGTGATGTGCATTCCACACAAACATGAAGACACTCGCGTCCGACGACGAGACGAAGGCAAGAAACGTGTTCGAGGAACAGAAGACACGAGCGGATGGAGATAATCGTGAGGCGAGTGCAGGGAAACATTGGTTCGGTTCGGTTCGTCTCGTGTGGTTCTGCTCCAGTTTCAGTCGTCGTGTGTTTCAGTGTCCAGGGAAGAACAGCTTCCGCTCACATTACCCAGAATTCAAGTATTCCAGTGCCACTTCATAGCAGAACTTATACTGATCCTGCAGGAGAAACACACACACACACACACACACACACACACACACCAGCAGAGGTCAGTGTAACACAGTCTGTCAACACAACATTTAACTGTTTAACCTTCATAATGCATTCAAAATCTATTTGCTATTTTCTCATTCTGGACCAGAAGAATTGTTATTTTATAAAACAGTCATAACTTACATATTTTTCCAACTAAAACCATATCTGATCAGCAAATTCTCATTAATGAGTGAATGTGATTTTTATTGTTACCACATTATTACTTTCATTTAACCCTCTTTTCTTTAAAAATTTGAGAAACTGTTTGAAATTGAAAAAATACACATCTAACCTAACAGAAATGAAGATGTAAAATATACATATATTTTTCTCAATACTGATGTGAAATTTCATTTGAATATATTATTGTATGAAATTTATAAGAACATATAATCTGAGAATTACCAGTATCAACCCCACCGGAATAAATTCAATTTAATTAAACTGATTTGCATATATAACTCATGATTGCTCAAAAAGTCCAAACTTATAAAACCTACAAAAAAAAAAAAGTTTATTTTGAGGGTCTTAAAATATTGGTAAAGCATGATAATGCACTTTCTTTTTACACTTACAGTACACCTACACTTTTTTTTTTAATTAAAAAAAATAAAAAAAATAAAATAGAAATACAATATTCACAATTTCTTTAAAACAAAATACTGCATCTTTATTTTGTTTTTTTTTACTTGACTAATTACATTTTAAATGTCAGATTACATTTTTAAAGTTTTATGAATTCCTTTGATTACCACAGTTTATGGTGAAGATATGTGATCATCTTGATGATTTAATAAATTATCAAATTGTAAAAGTTTTATGAAATCAACTGATTCGACATGATTTTTGATGATTAAAACCTAATTAAACCATTAAAACTGAATACAGAAAAATTAAAAACAGAATTTGCATCCTACAAATATCTGAATGCTAGTTTTCAACACCAAAATTATTTTTTTTTTAACTAAACTGACATCGCATGATTGAAAATATATGTGCATTATTATTATTAATTTTATCATTAAGCAGTGATCAGATGTTAATGTTAGACTCATTTCCTCTTTGGTTTGCAGCAGTAAATCCTCAGTAATGTGTGGATGTGGAGGGTTCTGACGCTCACCAGCAGATCCACCATGTTGGGTTTGTTGTTTCTCAGTGTTTTGACGGCATGAAAGACGTCCACCGAGTGCTGGTGACGCAACATCTCACACACGATACTGATGGCACAGAACGTGCCGCTGCGCCCGCCGCCGTTTCTGAAACACACACACACACACACACACGATCATCATCATCACATCACAATAAAACACCTCACACACGATTACAGTTACTGCAACACACACACATACAGGACACATTATCGGACTGATATCGGTATCGGCCGATAATGGCTTTAAATGTAAATATCGGCATCGGCCCGATATGAAAAATTATGCCGATTTGTCTTGCGGATAAGAGGAATGGGTTAACTCACAGTAGTTGAAAAATATCGGCATATCGGATATCGGCAAAAATCCAATATCGTGCATCCCTGTATAGGACATCATATGTGATTATCAGCGACTTTAATACATTACAATAAAACATTTCAGTCTCACGACTGTTTTTTCTGATGTTGCTGAAATTGCTTCTAAATCAGGGTGATTATCTTTAACTAAAACCATTAAAAAACATGGGTTAGATACCCCAAAACAATTATTTCAGCTAGTTGTTAAAGCAACAAAAATTTAATTTGTTAAAATTTAACTTGAGTACAAGTACTAAAATAACTTTGATAGAAAAAATTCAAAAACTATATAAAACTTTATATTATAGACATGTTTTAAAAAATGACAAAAACAACAATTAATAAAACGTTGAAATTACAAGGAAAATTTAAAATATAAAACCGTGTTCAATATATTAATAAAAACTATAACAGTATATCAATGATACTAAAATAACACTACACTAAATATGTTTTTGTTTTTATTATGGATTCAGTTTTTTTAATGCATCAGTTCTTTCTTTAAAATCAGAAAACCAAATAATGCATTAAAATGGTTTTATTGATGTCAAAACTCTGTTGGTTTTTGATCAATTTCATAATACAATGATGTCAGATGACTTTTAACGTCTTGTATTTGATTTATATTTACAGTAACATATTGTACTTCATGTCAAGTCACAAATTTCTACAGCACTTTACACAATACAGATTGATTCAAAGCAGCTTCAATGTAATAAACAGGAAAATAAGTGTGTATAAATGTTGTAAAATTAATCAATTATGAAAAATTCAATTTCAGCAGTAAAACAGCTCCACAAAAGACACTAGATTCATTTTTCAGATCAATTCAGTTTAAGTTTTGTTCGTAACTGTTAAATAGATGATATTGCTGAATATTAATTATCCATAATTCACTGGTCAACCGGATTGGTGTATGTTTGTGAGTGTATTTGCGAGCAGCTGCTTTTGTTCTGATGGTCAGAAATCACAAAACTGAATGAAACCACATTTACTACTGTTAAACACACTCAATTAACCTCTGGTTGACTTTGACAAGCATACACTATATTGCCAAAAGTATTGGGGCACCCCCTTCTAACGAACAGGTTTGACTACTTTAGTAATTTCCATGTGTTTCTACTTTTAAAACAACAGTTTGGACAGGACCCTTTGCTATTCTAACATGACAATGCATCTGTGCATACGGTTCAAAAAGAAATGATTGAACTCATCACCAAACACCAATGACTTTTACATATGGGTTCAGTCATTTTAGAAACTTCTAAAACTGTTGTAATAGAGATGGAAATACAATTTTTAAATAAATGAATTATGTATCTCTGTTGTCACAGATTTGGAAGTGCATTTTTCTTTTCTAAAGAAGGGGGTGCCAATACTTTTGTCCGTATAGCGTATGTACAAGTCATTGGTGTTTGGTGATGAGTTTTTGGCTAAAGGTCTGAATTTAAAGTCACAACAGAAGTGTTCAGCTGCTTTCTGCAGACCAGTAAAGTTCTTCCACACTGACTCAATCAATCATTTCTTTTTTAACCTTACCTTATACACAGAGGCTAAAATAGAAAAGGGTCCTGTCCAAACTGTTGCTATAATATTAGAAGCACACAACTTCCTAGAATATCATTATATGCTTTAACATTAAGATTTATACTCATGGAAATTACTAAAGTAGTCAAACCTGTTCATTAGAAGGGGGTGCCAATATTTTTGTCCGTATAGTGTATGTACAAGTCATTGGTGTTTGGTGATGAGTTTTTGGCTCAAGGTCTGCATTTAAAGTCACACCGGAAGTGTTCAGCTGCTTTCTGCAGACCAGTCAAGTTCTTCCACACTGACTGAATCAATCATTTCTTTTTTAACCTTATCTTATATACAGAGTCTAGAATAGAAAAGGGTCTTGTCCAAACTGTTGCTAAAATATTAGAAGCACACAATTTCCTAGAATATCATTATATGCTTTAACATTAAGATTTATACTCATGGAAATTACTAAAGTAGTCAAACCTGTTCATTAGAAGGGGGTGCCAATACTTTTGTCAAGATAGTGTATTGTATAGTATTGACTATATTTATGTTGATTAGCAGTGGGTTTGCTGGTGTTGAATCTGGTGTGTGAGCAGTAGGTGGCGCTGTTCTCCCGCTCATGAACTGCAGCTCATTATTCAGCACAATCTCTGAGTCTCTCTCTCATGAACTCCTGAAGAGTGTGTGTGAATGTTTATTTCAGGATAAACACGACTGGGCGGGATGGATGTGTTTCCTGAGAGCCAGATCAGAATCTCTCTGAGACTCATAATGAGAATCACGTGACTCATCACAGACTCGTTCGTTTCTCAGCCGATTGACCGCCCAGATCGAGAGACTAGCTTTACTAGTCCAGTGTGTGAGATATCATGGGTATATACAGTTCTGGACGATCAAAAAGACTTTTCACCGATCAAACTGTAAAACTTACTACATATTTTATCAGATGTTCAAAGCAACATTATCCAGCTCAGTTCAGTTTAAGTGTTTTTTCTGGATGAGCTGAACTGATCTGAATAATGACTCTATTGTCTTCTGTAGAGCTGCTTTATAGCTCAATCTGAATTAGTTCCATTCATTTTCTAACATTAACACTGTTAATTGCACTCGTATTTCACATCATTTGCAGTATCTCGCATGATACAGCAATCAAAAAACGTGCCGCTTGACTTAACTTTTAAAAAATGCATCACAAGAAAAAATGCATTTTCATTTCACAGCCATATATCTTGTTTTTAAACCCAAAAAAACATTCCTTGTGAATTTAGTCGCTGAGAGCAAATCACATGGATAACACTTTAAAATACTATTTACACAACATTTACAAAATTTCTTGATGAGACAAATATCAACTAATCAGATATCTAATCAGAGATAACTGGGTTATTACTAAAACTACAACTACAACCAGGAAAACATCTAAAATAAAATAAAGGTTCACTGAAAACAAAACAAACAAAAAAAAACACTAGTCTTTCACTCAGAGATGGCAAGAGTAATTACTAAAACTAAAACCATTAAAATATTTTAAATTAAATCAATGTGAATTTAAATGATAATAAAAAAAATAAAACAAAATATTAAAAAATGTAAACTTATATTATTTTAGCAGGTGTCCAAGGAAACATTTCTTATTTTCATTTAGCTTACCTTGATACTAAAATAACTTAAAAATAAAACTGAAATTAAATTAATAAAAACTACAAAAACACTGCAAAAAAATCCTAAATATTAATATATAAATATTTTAAAAATAATAATAATAAATGTTTTTTTATTTAGAAAAATAAATTGTAAATTAATAAAATCTAATTATAAATATTAATTATAAATACGCTAAATAAATATTGCATTACTATTAATAAAAATAACAAATATTCAGATTATGGATATATAGTCTGAATCTGAGGAGCGGTGACTCACAGGCAGTGCACAACGGTGCGTCCCTCTCCTCCGTCGTACTCCTCCTGCCATTTGTCCACCTGTCGGATGAGTTTGAGGAAGGAGCGTTTGGAGACGGGAGTGTCGCGGTACATCGGCCAGCCCAGGAACTGGAACTGCTGCACCATCCGATACCCGTCCTGTGGCTGAGACACAAAACATACGTCCATGACGCTCACACAGCTGACTCTCGCGTAAGTGTGCAATGCTAGCGAGCGTTTACTCACCCGTGCCGCGTTATAGATGCGGAAGATCCTGCTGATGATGTCCTCCTCAAGATCCGCAGACACAAACTCCACCTGGATGGGTCCGTGCCGGTGGACGCCGTTCTCTGGCCAGTACTGCGGACACAGCTGGACACAAAACACACCGATCACACACATCAGCATCACACACGTCAATTCAGTGGCCAGGTTCCATGGCTGATCAGTTTCACAAGGTCAGGTTTTTCTAGAACAGCATGGCTATACCGGTTCACCAGCTAGACCAGCAATTAACCAGGGTAAACCAGCTAGACCAGCAATTAACCAGGGTAAACCAGCCTAGACCAGCAATTATCCAGTATTAACCAGTCAAGACCAGCAACTGACCAGGATAAACCAGCCTAGACCAGCAACTGACTAGTATAAACCAGTCTAGACCAGCAATTGACCAGTACAAACCAGCCTAGACCAGCACCTGACCAGTATAAACCCGCCTAAACCAGCGACTGACCAGGATAAACCCGCCTAGACCAACAACTGACCAGGATAAACCAGTCTAGACCAGCGACTGACCAGTATAAACCCGCCTAAACCAGCGACTGACCAGGATAAACCAGTCTAGACCAGCAACTGACCAGTATAAACCCGCCTAAACCAGCAACTGACCAGTACAAACCAGCCTAGACCAGCCACTGACCAGTGTAAACCAGCCTAGACCAGCACCTGACCAGAATAAATATATAAACCAGTCTAGACCAGAAACTGACCAGTATGAACCAGTCTAGACCAGCAACTGACCAGTATAAACCAGTCTAGACCAGCAGCTGACCAGTGTAAACCAGCCTAGACCAGCACCTGACCAGAATAAATATATAAACCAGTCTAGACCAGAAACTGACCAGTATGAACCAGTCTATACCAGCAACTGACCAGTGTAAACCAGTCTAGACCAGCCACTGACCAGTGTAAACCAGCCTAGACCAACACCTGACCAGAATAAATGTATAAACCAGCCTAGACCAGCAACTGACCAGTAAAACCAGCCTATAAATGACAAATTAAGTATTGTCATAATCTGTCATCTGAAAATACTTTTTTCATCACAGGTTATTGTATAATGTTCACTAACAGCCAAATAACAATTTACACATTGCTTGATCAAACTCAAAAATAAAAATAAATAACCTGCATAAAAATAATAATAAATAACTTAATAATTAAACCATAAAAATAAACAATAAAAATAAAATAAATAATTTAAAAACAGAAACAATAAAAATAATCACTTTAAAATAAAACAAGTAAAATAAAACACTTATTAATAATGAAATCATAAAATTGTACAAATAAAATAAATGTAAAAGAAAAAACAATAACAACAAAATAAATAATTGAAAAATAAAAACAATCAATATAAACAATGTTTATATTTTTAAAATATAAAACCTGCATGTCATGTAACAACTAACTGATATCAGAGAACCGTGAACCATGCAAATGTGTTGTTAAATTATTGAAATATTAACTTAAAATCTTGTGGAGGCTTTCAGTCCAAGTGTTTGTTCAGCTGACAGAAACGCTTGGGAACTCCTGATTAATTTCATGTCAGAGTAGTGCATGTGTGACAGACGCATCTGCTGCATGAGTGTGTGCCGTGTTGCGTGTCTCTGATCCTGACGGCTGTGTGTGTGTGTGTGTGTGTGTGTCTCACCTGCGCGGGATCCACGTCGTTCAGCATCACTATAGACGTGCAGTGATAGTCCAGAACCAGACGCCAGAAGTCCTTCACTGTGTTTGGCAAAGGATGCTGGGTAACGATGAACGCAGACGGCTGCTTGTAGCTCTGTGAAGATGAAGATGAAGAGAGGAGAACATCTTATTTCCCGTCTGACTGTCTGCTTGAGTGATTGTGTGGAGAAGTTTAGCGTTGAGCTGCGTGTTTTATTACCGCCGCCAGCGCTTCCATTTACTGTAATGAAAACAAATGCGCTGTCGCCTGTTTTACAAACAAACTCGTCCCATTCAATAGTCTTACTGCATTTTTTGGTTCATTCTCTGTTATGGATCGCTTTTAGCCATTTTCCTGACAATGAAATGAATCAATTCCATCTGTTTTTGAATTATTTTCAACAAGCACATAATCACGTGTGCTGCAATTCACATCCATCAGAGACACTGTCGCTTCAGACGCACAAAAACGAGCGGTTATTATAGACACAGATGCAATTAATAGTTAACAAAATCATAAATGTGGAAAATTAACAGAATTTTAAAATTAAAACAAAACAGTACTAATAAAATCATAAAAATGTATTATAATCATACAAATACAAATCCATATAAAAAACTTACTAATGAGTAATTAAATCATAAAAATGTAAAATTAAAATAAATAATTTTAAAAACAATCAGTCAAAATAAAACACTAATAAATAGTTAAATAATATAAAATGAAAATAAATAATCCTAAAATAGAAACAATTGAATTAAACATTTATGATTTAATGAATTAATAATAATTAAATCAGATCATAAAATATATAATAATGAAAATTTTGAAAATGTGAAATGACAACAATATTAAAATAAAATCAATCAATAAAATAAAAGCACTAATAAATAAATAAATAAATAAATAACAATTAAATTAAAAAATGAAATTAATTCTAATTAATTAATCAAAATAAAATTAATTTTACATTAATTAATTAAACCGAGGTTAAGTGCCGCAGGTAACGGTCACTAGGTTAATAACTGCAGGTAACGGTCACCAGGTTAAGCGCCTCAGGTAACGGTCACTAGGTTAAGAGCCGCAGGTAACAGTCACTAGGTTAAGAGCTGAGGTAACGGTCAACAGGTTAAGCGCCGCAGGTAACGGTCACTAGGTTAAGCGCCGCAGGTAACGTCACTAGGTTAAGCGCTGCAGGTAACGGTCACTAGGTTAATAGCTGCAGGTAATGGTCACTAGGTTAAGCGCTGCAGGTAAAGGTCACTAGTTTCCTAGGTCACTAGGTTAAGTGCCGCAGGTAACAGTCACTAGGTTAAGTGCTGTAGATTATGATCACTAGGTTAAGTGCTGCAGATAATGGTCACTAGGTTAAGAACTGAGGTAACAGTCACCAGGTTAAGCGCTGCAGGTAATGGTCACTAGGTTAATAGCTGCAGGTAACGGTCACTAGGTTAAGCGCTGCAGGTAACGGTCACTAGGTTAATAGCTGCAGGTAATGTCACTAGGTTAAGCACTGCAGGTAAACGTCACTAGTTTCCTAGGTCACTAGGTTAAGCGCTGCAAGTAAAGGTCACTAGGTTAAGAGCTGAGGTAATGGTCACCAGGTTAAGCGCCGCAGGTAATTGTCACTAGGTTAAGAGGTGAGGTTATGATCACTAGGTTAAGAGCTGAGGTAACGGTCACCAGGTTAAACGCCACAGATAACGGTCACTATGGTTAAGCGTCACAGGTAACAGTCACTAAGTTAAGCGCCGCAGGTAACGGTCACCAGGTTAAGCGCCGCAGGTAACAGTCACCAGGTTAAACGCCGCAGGTAACGGTCACCAAGTTAAGCGCCGCAGTTAACGGTCACCAGGTTAAGCGCCACAGGTAACGGTCACCAGGTTAAATGCTGCAGGTAACAGTCATCAGGTTAAGCACCGCAGGTAACGGTCACTAGGTTTAGCGCCGCAGGCAACGGTCACTAGGTTAAGTGCTGCAGGTTATGATCACCAGGTTAAGATCTGAGGTGTGTGCGAGCAGCCGTACATCCATGAGCGCGGCGTTGATGTAGTTGCTGCTCTCTCCGTCGATGGTGATGAGAAAGGGCAGGCAGCGGTCCGGAGGAAGAACGTCCATACAGCGGTTCTTCTCATGGTTCCGCGGCAGCAGAGCGATGCTGCAGTCCTCCACACGCAGCGTGGGCGTCACCATGTTTAACGTCTGCCAACGGAAAACACAAATAAAACTCATGCACATACTTACATCTCTATATTTTAAATTAATATTTTATAATTTTAATTTATTTAATTTTAATTGCATTTTATTCTATTACAGTAATAATTGTTATTCAATGTATTTACAGCTGAATGTAATATTTTAATACACTGACTCTGAACTCCTCTTTGATCTGGCTGGAGTTGGTCTGTGGGTCCAAACGGTTCATGTCATAATACACCGAGCGAAGCTGATTGGCCGGGATCGTGGTGTCGCCACAAAGACACGCCTCCAATATGGCATCATGGATAAACACATACTGCTCCTGAAATATCAACATATCAAAGACAGATCAATACAACCATATCAATCACAGCTCACTGATATCATTTGATGTGGTGATGGATTGGTGTTTTAGTTTTGGTTAATATGTCAGTTTCAAAATTTGCAGAATTTTTTTTCAATATATTTTGTTATTTTATTTTTCAGTTTTCATTTCAAACATTTTTTTTAGTTTTTTATTTTTCTATTTTAATTTTTTGTAATTTCGTCATGTGCTTTTGTCATTTTTTTTGTATCAATTATTCAAATGTATCAAATTATTCACACTTTTATGGTCAGAACAGATGTATCAGGACATAATCGACTGTGTTTTCAGCCTTCTCCTCGATGTCTCTGTCCTGTGTGTCCACATGCGGACCGGTCATCTCTTGATCGCAGACGGCGGTCTGACAGCTTGACGTAAATCATTCATGAAGTGACATTTTAAATATGCCTGCGGTCGCCGCTCCTCAGAAAGTCCTTGACCGAAGCTGACGGTCAGATAAAGTCTCAGGCTATACAATCATACTTACATATGAGTGCTTGTTTCTTTTGTCTATATTGAAACTCTATATCAAGAAAAATGTTCTGAATTATGTCTGAGAGGGCGGGGCTGTAGTCAGGAGCAGCGTGTGATTGGCTGCGGCTGATGTGAGGATGTCTGTGATTGGTTACCTCCGTCTGCACCATGTTGACCCTGCGGGAGCGCAGTTCTCTCACGCAGTTGTAAATGTCCACGACTCCTTCTCGCTCTGCCATGTCCAGCATGATGTCAATCACAATGAAGCAGCCGGTGCGTCCCGCTCCAGCGCTGAGGACCAAACAACAGCTGTTATTACTACTCTAAGGTACTAACATGTACCTATTAGTGGTAAAAAGGTACAAATATATCCTCTTTTAAGGGTACTGCTCCAGGGAAAAGCTGTTGTACCCCAAAAGGTACAATTTTAAACCCCTTTTTTTCTGTGTACCCTAGCAACTTTTTCTTCCAAAAGCACATAGTAACAAATTTAGGAATTTTTAAAATTAATTCGGCAACGTTTAGTAACTTTTGAAAAGTGACTCAAACAATAAAAAATTAAAAAAAATTTTTTTTTTTAAATAAAATCTAAATTACACATAAGAGGAAACCAGCTGATATTTAGCTGATTAGCTGATATTTGCAATTGGTAAATTTAATAATAATAATAATAATAATAGAACAATTGAATAATTGTTCATTTATGATACACCTTGTTAGTAGCTTGTACCTGTGATTGTTGATCAGTTAGTACACTGTAAAGGTCCTTGCACACTGAAGGCCATTGCACACTGAGTCCCAAATTTTCGTTTTTTTTTTTTTCGTATTCGACATCCTTTCCTATCAAAATGCTTGCTACGGATGCGAAAATGCAGAAAATCAAACCTGATCCGAATTTTTTTTTATGACGGACGAAAGTTTCGGTGAGGTCGTATTTTAACGTGCGAAAATTTCTGATGAAAATTTCGGACTCAGTGTGCAATGACTTTGAGTCTGAAATTCTCGTCCGAAATTTTTGCACGTTAAAAAATAAATAGAACCTCATGTTTACACACTGCCTCCGAACTTTCGTCCGTCATAAAAAATTTAGATCAGGTTCGATTTTCTAGCTTTTTTGCATCCGTAGCCAGCATTTTGATAGGAAAGGATGACAAAAACGGAAAAACGCATACGAAAATTTCAGAGTTAGTGTGCAAGGGACCTTGAGTCCCAAATTTTCGTGTGTTTAAATTTTTTTTTTTCCTTTCTTTTTTTTTCTCGTATTCGTCATCCTTTTCTATCAAAATGCTTGCTACGAATGTGAAAACGCAGAAAATCTAACCTGACCTCAATTTTTTTATGACGGACAAAAGTTTCAGAGGCAGTGTGTAAATATGATTGACACAACATGAGGTTGTATTTATTTTTTAACATGCGAATATTTCAGACAAGAATTTCCGACTCAGTGTTGAAAGACCTTAAGAAAAATATCTAGAAAAATGGAAAAGGTACTAGTAATTTTCCAGGACATTATTTATTATCCATTATCTGTTGTAACCCTGTGACCTAAAAAACACAAAATACAATGCGTAATTTAAAATGCTGTGAAAAATCAATACGGAAAATTCCTTCACATTAACAAAGCAAATTGTGTCCTATTTTTAAAGACTTTTCTTAGAGTGTAGCATACTAACCTACTACTAATACACTGCTAAAAACTACAACTGTTCAGAATGTGTAGTTCACTAGCTAATAAAAAAATAAAACTTAAATTGTAATTGTTCAAAATTTATATTATTTTACGAACAAATCTAAATTAACATATATATGATATATTTTTGCCTGAGATTTGATGTAGGGGCAATTTTGCGCGATGACGTCATTGTGCATTGACATCATTTAGCAACTTTTAGAAACAAATCGGCGTTTCTGTGAGGATGAGACTGATGCTCACCTGCAGTGGATGACCATCGGGCCAGCGTTGGCCGGACTCTTGGCTTTGACCCGGCGGACGAAGCCCAGCAGCCCCGTGGCGTGATACGGGACGCCGTGATCCGGCCAGCCGGTGAAGTGAAACTGACGGATCTCCCTGATCTCATGAGCTCCTCTCTGGAGAACACAAACACACACACTGCACATTTAAAGAAGACATGGCATCAGAATGGACAGATGACAAAAAAAAAACAAAAAAAAACAAAAAACTATATATATATTTATTATATATTATACAATCTAAGAATTAATACAACTCATTAAATATATTTAAAATGAAATTATAATTTAAAATTACTTAGCAGATTATTTATATACATATATTAAAAATAAAAATAACAAAAAGTCATTTTAAATATATAATTTATATAGTTAGAAATTATACTTATAAATTGTAACTAATTTATTTTTATTTTAAATTATTTATTATTTTATTATAACACACACATATATATATATATATATATATACAGTATATATTGCAGTATATATATTTTAAAAAATCTAAATAATTATACAACTTATATAGATCATTAAATATATATAAAATGTAATTATTCAGAATTTAGAATGATTGTTTATTAGATTATTTATACATATATAAAATAAAAATAAAAAAGTAATTTTAATTATTCAATTTAAATAATATTGATACAATTAAGTATTAAATATATTTAAAATGTATAATTATTTTAATAATATTTTCAATTATTTATTATTTAATTATTATATATTCACACACACAAATATAAAAATTAAAAACTAACTATACCACATATTTATATATTTTTCCGTTTAACCTTGTAACTATTTATAATAGCTATAGAGATAGCTATGAAGACAATACTGAAACAATAATCATTGATTTGATGTGTTTTGTGCTTGACTGGAGATTGTGAACAGGATACTGAGTCTCGGTTATGATCAGCATTATAGTAAGTAGTTTGATAGTAAATCTGATAAGTTTGACTGTAGTTTGATATCGAACCTTTTCCACAGCGAAGGTTCGAATGACGTATTCAGACAGCAGCTGCGTCTCGATGAGCGTCACCTTCATGTCCCTGTAGATCTCAGTGTCGTCGGGCCAGTACTTACAGCACTTCACCTGTCAAACACACAGTGACTGATTAAAACCCACACCAGTTCATCAAAACGTCTCCAAACAACCTGTTCAGATTCTGTACTAATGCTTTAACTCAAGAACGTCTTCAAGTGTCCCAGATATCTGACACCTCTGCTGCAGATCATCCCAGACTA
>JAFVLL020020531.1:20153-35153 GCA_021397915.2 Tor tambroides | reverse complement strand
GTTGTGGAATGTGTGCACAAAATTTCTATTACCATTATGATATTTGTGGGTTAATTTTAGCTACCTGGGAATCAAATCCATAATCTCAGCGTTTGTTTTAGTAATATTTTTGAAATTTTATTATTTTTATAATATGTCTATATAGTTTATTAGTATTTTGAATTAGTTTTTGTTTAAATTTTTAGGTTTCATTTTAATTTTAGTTATATATAATTTTGTTTTAGCATTTTTTCCTTTTTCATTTCATTTCATTCTTTTTTAGTAGTATATATATATATATAAATATAATAATATATACAATATATACATATATTACTATTATTATATATGTATATTTTATCATATATTGTTTTTTTATTATATATATATATATATATATATATAGTTCAGTTTTCATTTTAATTTGAGTTAATTTTAGTAATTTTTGTCATTTTTTAATGACAAAATGTCACAGTATAAATGTCTATACTATAAAGTTTTATTAATATTTTAAATAGTTTTTATTTTTTTCAGTATTCATTTCATTTTTATTTGGTTTTAGTAATTTTGCTTTAGTAATTTTTGTAATTTGTATTAGTGTTTAATGTCTATATTTATTAATATTTTGAACCAGTTTCTTATTTTTAATTTTAATTTTAATTTTTTTTTTTGTCATTATATTAGTTTTTTAAAATATAGTCTATATAGTTTTTATTAATTCAGTGTTAGTTAATTTAGTACATCAAGTTAAACTAAATTAAACTGAGAAATGTTGCCTTTGCAACTAGATGAAATAAAATGTGTTTAAGTTTAATATTTTATTTTCAGTTAACGTTTACATGAAATTTATTATAAAATGTTTCAAAAAATTTAAATAAAAATATTTACAATATTGTTTATAATATTTATAATTTGTGAAAACAAACATGTTTAAGAAATAGTTCTTATTTCCAGTTTTAAAAAATCATATGTTCTCATGTTTATTTATTTATTTATTTTTTTGTAATGTGTAAGAAGTATTAACATTTTTCAGAGTTTGATTTTTGATAATTTTCCATAAATCTATATGACCTAACTAAAGGCCTTTTTACACCAAAAACAATAACTGTAAGCATAAAGTTTTAATAACCAATCTACTCCACACAACAACTAGGAACGATATCAAACTACCAATGACTGACTGACAGTGACTTTGAAGTTGAAACCTGAATCTAAACCGGTAAACCCCGAGCTGAGCATCTGAATCAGACTCTTCTGAGGTTTCTGGATGTTGGTGTTTGAAGGTCTGCAGATGTCTGTATGTTTGTGTTCATCGCTCTTCCCTCAAGCTTTTAGTCTTTTGTTTTACATCTCAGATGTTTACCAGGGTTCGGTCCGGAGAGATTTCTTTCATTTTGTCTTTAATAGAATCAATAGAACTAAGAGATCTGAGTTTGTCTGTGATCAGGGGAAAATTAAACTCCAGAGGATCGGCAGCTTCACTCACCCGGCCGACTTCAACCAGATTGGTAACCATGACGATGGTTGCCGTGTTCTCCTGCCACACCATCCTCCAGAAGTCATAGATGGTCTCCTGCATCGGACCTGAGGAGCAACCAAAGAACTCATTTCACACAAATCAAGAGAATAATCTCACTATATATATATAGAGAGAGAGAGAGAGAGAGAGAGAGAGAGATTCACCCCTTCTGCCATAAACCACACCTATTTATTTATTAAAAATATTTCTCCTAGACAGATATGAGATTAAATAGAGAGCAGACTGCTGATGTCTCATGTTTCTCAGATGTTTTCCTGAGAAAAAGACTCCAGTATCTCATCTAGAGCTTCAGAAAAGATCAACAATGTCTCAACAATCAACAACAAACTGTGCCAAAAAACATCATATATATATATATATATATATATATATACACGTGTGTGTGTGTGTGTGTGTGTGTGTATATATATTAAATATAATCTTTACATATAATCTCTCTATTTAATCTCATACAAAATACAATAAAATATATAAATAACAGATCTCAAACATAAATAACAATGTCTCAAACTGTGCCAACAAATGTCAGCTATATATATATATATATATATATGTGTGTGTGTGTGTGTGTGTGTATATATATATTAAATATAACCTATATAAATATAATCTTTAAATATAATCTATTTAATCTCATATAAAATACAATAAATACATAAATAACAGATCTCAAAAAACAAACAAAAAAATCAGTATGAGTCATTATGAACGCAAACATTTCTCAAATACTGAACGTCAACAACTGTCAAAAATAAACAAAAAATCTAAAATAAATTAAATTTTCCTTCAAAAAATTTTAAAGAAACTTTCTAAAAACCAAAATTGATTTTATTTTCCTTTTTTCATATATTTTTCTTTCTAAAACTATTAAACAAACAGTATTTTCTTTCAAAAATATATATATATATTTTTTTATAATATTTCTTTATATGTGTACACACACACACAAACTATCAATCTATCTATGTGTGTGTGTGTATATATATATATATATATATAAAACATGAACGCAAATATTTCTCATCAAATTGTTCAACATTCTTTTTATAGAACTATATTCTTATTTTGTCAATAATTGTCGAAAACCCCCTATAAAATACATTATATCATTTAAAATATAAACATCTTTTATCTTTTAAAAAAAATCATAAAAAATGTCTTTAGATATATATATATAAAAAATCAGATCTCAAAGAACATCATAGATAAAAAGTCTCATCATAAAGTCTAACATTTCTAATCAAATCCTTCCACATGAACTTTATAGCTCTGTGTCAACAACAGTGCTATTTTGTTATTTTCCTTATGCAAAAATACATTTTGTTCTTTTGATTTTAGGCTGAAATGTGACCCGATTGACTCCTGCAGCACATAAAGCCATTAAACAGTCCACTGAACATAATCCAGAGTGACACCGGAGCAGAAGTCATGAAGCCGCGGCTCTTTGTTGGATTACTGGACGTGTTTTCCAGCAGCGGAGCTCAAACTTTCAAGCGCCTCGTTCATAAATGCATGCAAACGAGCAGCAACAGATTCGTACGTCTGCGTTTCCATTAAAGCTCCAAATCAACTTAATAAGGCCAACATGTAAGTCAGCGCCCGGTAATAACAGCGCAGTCGAAGGAATTAAAATCACACGTTTAATTAATTCTAATTAGCATTGTTTTTAATCAACAAGCAAATTCCAAAATGACTTTTGACAAGCTAATTAGCTCATGCAAATCTGCGCTCACGTTCTCCGGCGCTGATGCGTTCGCTCTGAGCCAAAGCAAATTGCATGCAGCAGAAAAAAGAGAGAAAAACACGAGCGAGAAGCAAGATTTTACATATTCATACGCACACGTAAACAGCGGCGTTAGCAAACACTCGTGTCTTGGAGAACTCTTTACCGATGACTTTGCTCGTGGGCGAGTTCTCGTTATCGTCTGAGCCTGACGAACTTAATTAAGATCTGTCAAAACTAGACGCCTCTTAATCACAGTAATGCACTGGATCCTTCCTGATGTGCTTCGTTTAATTACATTTATCAATGCGAGGAGTGCAGATGACCATCAGGAAGAACAATAAACACTTAAACAACATCTCAACGGCTTCTTCAAGACAGAAATGAGATTAAATGAAGTCTCCTGCTTCTCAGAGGTTTCTCCTGAGAAAAGACTCCAGTATCTCACGTAATCTCATAAGTCTCAAACTGCACTCAGTCAACAATCTCAAATATTTCTCATCGAAAATTTCCACACTCATTTTACAGATCTAAAACAATTGACTCGTTTGTGTCTGTTTATATATCTTCTTAGGAGAAAAATCTGAGACATAGTTCTTATTTCAATAAAAGTGATGCATGAGCTATAAAAGAGAAAAGTCTGAGCAATAACATCTTGTGAACACACCATGATATAATGGTAAACTCATCATTTTCTTGATGTGTTGTAGAAGTATTTACACTTCACAACATCTCAATTTTTTTTTCTCCTCGACAGAAATGAGATTAAATGGAGCCTCTTGCTTCTCAGACGTAATCTCCAGTAATCTAACGTCTTATCAATAAAGTTTCATACTGTGCTCTGATTTGCTTGCACTGAAAAGTCGAGAGATCTCATTATGATCTCAATCATATCTCATCAAATTCTGCCACTTATCTTACATAATCTCTCATGTGTCTCCTAAATAAAAAGTCAAAAGCAAAAAAAAAAAAAGAAGTCAAAGATCTCATTATGATCTCAATCATACCTCATCAAATTTTTCCACACTAATTTTATAGATCTATAACAATTCTCAGATTCATTTGTGTCTGTTTGTATTGTAAATACTGTTAGGAATTTTAGGAGAAACATCTGAGACAATGTTCTTACTTCAATAAATATGATGCATGAGCTATAAAATAGAAAAATCTGAGCAATAATGTCTACAATCTCACGTGATGTAATGATAAACTCTTAGTTCTCCTGATATGTTGCAGAAGCATTCACACTCTTCAACATCTCTACATCATCTCAGTTGTTTCTCACAGACAAAAGTGAGATTAAATGGAGTATTCTTCTTCTCAAATATTTCTCCAGAGAAAAAGTCTCCAGTAATCTAACTCAAAAGTGTGCTCAGATTCGCCTTCAACCAAAAGTCAGATCTCATTATAATCTCAATAATTTCTCATTAAATTCTTTCAACATAAATTGTATGGCTCTATAACAACAAATTAACATTTCTACAAAATCTCAGTTGTTTCTCTGACAGATGGAAATGAGATAATAACAATAAACTGTTTTCTTGACACATTGTAGAATTATTCACACTCTACGTTATCTCAGTTGTTTCTCCAGTCAGAAATGAGATTAAATGAAGTCTTTCTCTCAGATGTTTCTCCTGAGAAAAACACTCCAGTATCTCACATAATCTCTTATACATCTGCTCAGAAAAATCTCTAATTGCACTCAGACTTGCCTGCAATCAAAAGTCATAGATCTCATTACGATCATTTCTCATCAAATTCTTCCACATTAACTTTATAGCTCTATAAGAACATTTGATATCTCTACATCATCTCAGTTGAAAAAGTGAGATACAATTGAGTCTCTTGCTTCTCAGATGATTCTCGTAAGAAAAAGACTCCAGTAATCTCACATGGGTCTCAAAACTGTGCTCAGATTGTCAAATCTCATTATGATCTCAATAATTTCTCATCAGATTCTTCCACATTGATTTTTACAGATTTATGACAATAGCTGACATCTCTACATCATCTCAGCTGTTTCTCCAAGACAGAATCCAGATTAAACAGAGCCTTCAGGTTCTCTGAGCTATAAAAGAGACGAGTCTGAGCAATAACATCTATAAATCAATTATAAACTCCTCGTTCTCCTATGTGTTGATATTTCATTTATAACATCTCTACATCATCTCAGCTGTTTCTCCAAGAGAGAAACCAGATTAAACAGAGTCTTCAGGTTCTCAGAAGTTTCTCCTGAGCTACAAAAGAAACGAGTCTGAGCAATAACATACATAATCATAATTATAATCTTTTCATTCTGTTATATGTTGACATCTCTAATATAACATCTCAGTTGTTTGACAGAAATGAGAGTCTCCTGCTTCTCAGATGTTTCTCCTGAGCTATAAAAGAGACGAGTCTGAGCAATACCATCTATAATCATAATGATAAACTCCTCGTTCTCTTATGTGTTGATATTTCATTTATAACATCTCTACAACGTCTCAGTTGTCTCTCATAGACAAAAATAAGAGTCTCCTGCTTCTCAGTTGTTTCTCCTGAGCTATAAAAGAGACGAGTCTGAGCAATAACATCTATAATCATAATGATAAACTCTTTGTTGTAGAAGTATTCCCTACGAGAAACACAACGCAGCGTTTAGATAATCCTTAAACAGCTAAATCCTAAGCGTAGATGGGATCTCACGTCCGGACCGCACCGGGAGAATTGCGCTGACATTTGCTGTAATTTGCTGATCCTCTAAGCGGCTCGCTTCAGTCCGCTTCAGCTGTAAGTGGAGTCAGCCAACAGCAATTACCGCGCGAGCGCTCAGCGGGAAGAAGACTTTAGCGGCGCGCTGCTGTCAGGCCGCTGTTCCCGCACCGGGGGACTAATGCTTTCATCGTTCTAGCGAGCTCGTTTCAATGAGACCTCGGGGATTCGGCACGGCAAAATTATTCCCATTTTTTCAGCCGTCGTAGAAGACGAGTGCAGCTGCTCGTCTGACGCTCACGTGCGCTGCATTTATGCACGACTCCAGTCGTTTGCTCACATTGTGCAGGAAAATATTCCTAGTGTGTGTAATTGAGCCTTGGACTTACACTGTCACTGATTCTTTTAAGTGGAGGGAACTTTTAATGAACCTTCTTCCATGTTTCATCTGTGCTTTAATACATTAGTGTCCTGAAATAAAGATTCTCGATGTTCAGAGTGATAATTCACAAATTCTGTCATCATTTACTCACCCTCATATCTTTCATGCTTTCTTCTGTGCAACAAAAATACTTGTTTTAAGTAAGACTGCATGAGGTCCAAACAACATTTTCTAAACATATTTCTTTCTTTCTTTGTATTTCACAAAAGAAAGTCATTTGTACATTAGCGCAGCACAATTGATTGACTTAAAACTAAAATCATGAAATGCTGTTTCAAAGTGAACATCTGAAAATGAGGAAATAAAATATTAGTATTGT
This sequence comes from Tor tambroides, assembly GCA_021397915.2. Classification (NCBI taxonomy): domain Eukaryota; kingdom Metazoa; phylum Chordata; class Actinopteri; order Cypriniformes; family Cyprinidae; genus Tor; species Tor tambroides. The sequence goes on along the minus strand of JAFVLL020020531.1, from coordinate 28,456 downwards.
AATTTTATAGTTGTATTGTAAAATAACATTAATTTTTCCTCAAATATTTTGTCAGTATGAATTTTTATATGCGACAAATTATATATAATAAAACCATAATAAAACTTAATATCAATATAAATATTCAATATTATTTTTTATGTTACAGTGAAATATTACAACAGTAGTATTTAATATTTTGCTTAATATTTTTATGTAGTATAATCAGCCCCACAAACAAACACAGCATACTTGGAGATTTCTAGCAAAATTACTAAATAAATAAATAAATATAAAAATTGCAATTGCAGTAAACTTATCCGATTTTTTTCACCAAATCGTGAAGGTGTCTAAATGATGACAGAATCTTCATTTTTGAGTGAAAGGAATTTTTTAAAGACTTTTCCTAAATATTTTACGAGGAATTACAGCTTTCAAGCTCTTATAAATGACGAACAAGTCATTAAAGAGACACAATAAAACATTTACAACCATTAATAATCTCTCCTTCAACAGTAGAATGAATGTATTTTTTTTTTTTTAAAAAAGACAAAATTACTCTAAGAATCACTCATATGCAAAATACAAAAAATTATAAAGTAAATCTAATCATCCTAAACCTGCGGAGCTGAATAAATGAGGAGGAATCAGTGTGATGTTCACGGCCGCGTCTCGCTTTGATCTGAGCAACTTCAGGCTTGTTAAAGCTCTTTCTGTTCTTGTCCTGTTAAAACTGATTTTCCTTTGAACGCCGGCCTGTAATTGAGGAAGACGACAACGGTTTCTCCCACACGTCATTTACTGAGAGACCCGTTAAACTCATTAAACATGTGAGTGTGAACACTGAGATCACAGAATACACTGCTAAATTATAAGAAGTGTGTAGCCCCTCCCACAATGGAATCTCATTGGCTGTGTAAACACTAAATGAGCTCTGATTGGCTGATTTTGAGGTCTGTGCTGTGTAGTGTGTGGGACTGGGTTGTAAACGGCTGCTGGACAGCACAGAATGAAAGGACAGAGAGGGAGTAAGTGAAAGAGGCGTTTTAGTCGCTGGCGTCCCTGAGGACGAGCCAGGATTCGCTCCAGTAAACAGGTAATTACGCCGCTCCAGCGCAGCTAAACCAGTCTATTAAAGGAAGCGATTGCGTTCAGAGTGCTGGAACTCACCGCGGTCCAGCACTCTAGAAACATCTCACAACAATTAACTAGCAATCAGACGCGGCCTCCAGGGGCATGCTGGGAGAACGCATGCGCTGACAGCCAGATTAGGCCAGACACATAGCGGCTAATCCATTTATTCTGTACTAAACCCCCCACAACAACAACAGATGATTAATTGTTTCAAGACGCCATTTCAGCATTAAATGGCTCAGTGTGTGTGTGTGTGTGTGTGTGTGTGTGTGTGTGTAACAACTTCTAACACACTACAGTCCAAAGTTTACAAACTGAAATGGTTTAGAATGGTCAATGGTCAATCGGATTCAGTGTGTTCAAGTGGAGGGTCTCAAATCGGATTTTCTGGATATATGTGACCCTGGAGCACAAAAGCAGTCTTAAGTCGCTGGGGTATATTTGTAGCAATAGCCAACAATACATTGTATGGGTCAAAATTATCCCTTTTTCTTTTATGCCAAAAATCATTAGGATATTAAGTAAAGATCATGTTCCATGAAGATATTTTGTAAATTTCCTACCATAAATATATCAAAACTTAATTTTTGATTAGTAATATGCATTGCTAAGAACTTTATTTGGACAACTTTAAAGCCGATTTTCGATTTTTGCACCCTCAGATTTCAGATTTTTTAAGTAGTTGTATCTCTACCAAATATTGTCCTATACTAACAAACCATACATCAATGGAAAGCTTATTTATTCAGCTTTAGGATGATGTATAAATCATATATATGTATAAATAATTTTAAAAAGTTGACCCTTATGACTGGTTTTGTGCTCCAGGGTCACATATCTTGAAAAATCTAAAGGGGTTCCCCAGGGCTCCATTTTGGGACATATTTTGTTTTCTATTCATATAAATGATTTGGGTAAGGACATTCAAGCAAAAAACACTTTTATGCTGATGATACTATTATTTATACACTTGCTCCAATTTTAATACAGATGGTGAAAGAGCTTCAGACTGCACTTTAGTCACTGGAAAGTGCTCTGGTGAGCTTAAAATTAGTTTTAAATTCACAGAAAACAAAGTTTATGTTTTTTTTTTCCAAAGGCTCATTCACAAGTAATTGATAATCTTGGCATTTTTACATCTGATGGTAAAACAACTGAAAGAGTACCCTCTTGCAAGTACTTGGACATTTGGATTGAGAATAAACTTTTATTCAATGTACATATTGCTAATCTAATCAGGAAGCTCAAAGTGAAGCTTGGCTTTTATTTTAGAAATAAATCTAATTTTATGTTTAATGCCAAAAGGAAACTTGTAGAAGCTACCTTCCTAACTGTGCTCTATTATGGTGATATATTATGCATGCATGCAGCCTCCTCCATCTTAACATGCCTTGATTCAGTATACCATGCTTCATTACGTTTTATTTCAAATGCAAAATCCAGTACTCTTCATTGTATTCTATATGAGATGGTGGGTTGGACATCACTAACCATATGCAGAAAACACCACTGGTGCATTTTTACATAAAGCAATATTATGTAAACTTCCAGCTTATCTCTGTACCCTTCTTTATCTTGGTTCCTTTGCTTTTTAATGGACCACGTGTTTTTACATAACTGTGTAAAACTGCATTTTCCTATTATGCACCTTGGACATGGAATAATTTGCAAAAATACTTAAAACTAGATAAATGTGTGTCTATTGGTGAATTTAAAGGTGTCATAAAAAGAGTGGTGATGGAGGCTTGTGATTGTTTTTGTTGAGAGGATATTATGTTTTAATCTGTGTATTTGTTGTATTTTAAAATGTTGTATTACTGTATGGCTGCTACCATGGCCAGGTCTCTCTTGTAAAAGAGATTTCAATCTCAAAGAGACTTTCTGGTTAAATAAAGGTAAATAAATAATAAATAAAGTTTTTCAGACACAAAATAATGACCGTTTGTCTTACCTTGTGTGGCGATGTAGTGATTCGGTCGATGGTAGCCCTATAAAAACAACAAGAACCATAAAACATTACATCTTGGAACATGCAAAAATTCAATTTCAGCTACATAACATCATAAATATCTTAATATTTTGGTAACACTTTACAATAAGGCTCCATAGTTAACTACATTAGTTTTTATTTTAGTTTTAGTTAAAGTTTGCCATTTTTATTACTGTTTTATATATATATATATTATACGTATATATATATATATATATATATATATATATGTGTGTGTGTGTGTGTGTGTGTGTCTATAGCTTTTATTATTTTAGTTTCAGTTTTAGTTATTTTAACAGTTATTCTTTTCTAGATGTATTCATAAACTAAATGAAAATGAGAAATGTTGCTTTGTCAACTAGCTGAAATAAAATGATTTTTGAGATATTTCAGTCTACTATTGAAGTTTATTTTATTTCAAGTGACACGAATGTGTTATGGTTTTAGTTGACTATAATAAGCCTGGTTTAACTGTAATAAACGCATTGGTTTACAGTCAGAGCTTGATATTCTCGTCACTGGCTGATATCTACAGTAATTCCTCAGCACAGATTGTGGGATTATGTTCAGAATAGGCTCAGTGTCTGTGGGATTCGATTAATCCGCTCATTTCATTTGTCAAGCGTCTTGTATCCGCAGCGCCACACTCTTCCTCCTCTTCCTCCCATCTCAGCGTATTTAACTGTAATTAGCGTCTGGAAGAAAGGCTCCGATGGAGAGACGACGCATCTACCAGCTTCTCTCTTTATCTTCATGCGGCCCAGCGTGAAATTTGTTTATGTCTGAGCCGGAGAACTGAGAAAACCATCTGTTTACACGCCAGAGAAACACCAAACACACCTGTGTGTGTCAGACCACGCAACCTTTCATTCTTTACAGAACAGCTATTATAAAAATAAAACATTTTTAAATGCTAGAACTATAAGAAGTTCTAAAATGGTATTTTGGTTTGTGTTTGTTCATGTTAACTGAACACCAAATGACGATAGAACACAAACTACTACTATATATTTAATAATATAATGCATATAAATATATATATATATATATATATATATATATATATGTAATTTGTATCTTTATAAATCTTTACTGAAACTAAATTTAAAAACTTTTATTCCAAACACTAAACTTCTTTAGAAAGAAGTGTAAATTCTAAGATTGTAAAAAGGTGCTAAAATTGTATGTATATATATATATATATTTACATATGTATTTTATAAATCAAATTAGAATTACTACAGACTAACCTCAACCTAAAACTCAAATAATAATAATAATAATAATAATAATAACAATGAATAAATAACTAAATAAAATAAAGCATAGTTTGCTTTATTTTGGATTTTTTTTTTTTTTTTTACCTTTATAAATTAATAAATTGAATTTAGTGAACAAAAATAAAACTTCTTTAGATGCTAAAATTAAAAGAAATTTGCTAAAATTGTGTTTTGGTCACGTTTACTCAACTCTAAATGCTGATATACCATAAACCTCTATTTTATACATATATAATTTTTACCTTTATAAATTGACTGAATTTAGAGAACAAATAAATACAAAAATAAATGTACAATAATTTTGTAATAAAAACAAAAAAATCACCTTTTTTTACATGCAATACTGTACAAGTTGGCTAATATTGTGTGTTTGTTTATATATATATGTGACCCTGGAGCACAAAAGCAGTCTTAAGTCGCTGGGGTATATTTGTAGCAATAGCCAAAAATACATTGTATGAGTCAAAATTATCCATTTTTCTTTTATGCCAAAAATCATTAGGATATTAAGTAAAGATCATGTTCCATGAAGATATTCTGTAAATCTCCTACCGTAAATATATTAAAACTTAATTTTTGTTTAGTAATATGCATTGCTTAGAACTTCATTTGAACAACTTTAAAGATGATTTTCTCAGCATTTAGATTTTTTGCACCCTCAGATTCCAGATTTTCAAATATTGTCCTATCCTAACAAACCATACATCAATGGAAAGATTATTTATTCAGCTTTCAGATAATGTATAAATCTCAATTTCAAAAAATTGACACTTATGACTGGTTTTGTGGTCCAGGGTCACATATAAATATATATATATATATATATATATATATATATATATATATATACAGCTTGTTACATTTATTACATACTAACTCTAACCTAAAACTCAAAAGCAAAAGTATTGTTTACTCTATTTATGAATAATTCACATCTCTAAAAGGAAAGCTGGTCAGATTGAGCTGAGCTCTGGCTAAAGTTGATTAGGAGTAACTAACGAAGCCCTGACTGGACTCATGAAAGATTCACTGTGCGTCTGGAGTCTGTGATTGTGAAGATGAACTCCTGTCGTGTTGAGAAGAGTCAGAAGTCTTTATCAGTGCTGATGGATTTCAGGGTCAGTGTTTCTCTGCTGAATGTTAAAACCACACAGAAACACTTTAATGATCTGCTCGGAGAATTCATCTCCAAAACAAATAATTATTATTAACTGCCTTCTGCTTCTTTACTGATCCGCCTCATTTACCCTCAGCTTTACCAGAGTAACACACACACCGGTAAACGTCATTAAAGCACAAAATCATCATTCTGTCATCATTCACTCGCAGTTTTGCTCCAAACCTGTTCAGTTTCATTTCTGTGAGGCAAGACGTTGAGCAGCTGCTCTTTTTAATTTTTCTACGCTCTTTTCATTTTATTTTACAATTCAGTTTTTTTTTTTACATAATAAATATTATTATTAATAATTATTAATAGTTATGATATTAATACAATACATACATAAATGTATTATTTAATATTAATTAATTAATTAAAAAATAAAAATATTAAATTATACATAAAAATAAATAATAAAAGACCTGTATTAATTAATATAAAAATGTTATTAACATAATTAAAATTAAATAATATAACATTTTAAAAAATATAATATAAAATACAACAAATATATATAAAATATGTATACAAATATATAAAAAATACAATAAAACCATGATAAAACCAAATATTAACATAAAATTATTTATTTCACGCAATTTTTACATTTTAATCTGGACTAAAACATGCCAGCACAGAAAAGATATCTAAATATTGTCTGAAAATATTCTGATTCACAATTAGTGCCCTTTATAGTTTTTATACATGTTATAGTGTTATATATTTATATTGTTTCATTGTATTTGAATGTTCAAGGTTATTTTTGTTATTTGTAAAAAGTTATTTTATTTTTATACGCTCTTTTTTTAAATCCATTTCTGTTATGCAATTTAATATCATGATAAAACTGTTTACTGTAACAAATGATCATGATACAAAAATTTGATCCCTCACATGACTAGTCTGGAACAACAGGTGAGTAAATGATGACAGAATGTTAACTTTTGGGTTAACCAGTCCTTTAAACGAGTACTGCTGGATATTAAACACAGAGACAGACGTTGTTGATCAATCCCAGTGAAATCATGACTGAATCTGGAGCTGAATTGATCACGTTTACATTTAGTCATTGAGCAGATGCTTTTATCCAAAGCGACTTAGAAATGAGGACAATAGAAGCAATCAGAATCAACAAAAGTCACATGACCTGCTCCCAGCATGCTCTTGTGTTGGTGTGTGTTTGCAGCGGCGGATCAGTATTCGGATCAGAGCCGACCACAACAACATTTACTCTGTCAACATCAGCGGAGTTATTTCAGTCAGTAAATCACTAGAGAAACACCTCACGCTTAACTCAATAACCACATGACCTGAGCCAAGATTCAGGGAATTCTGGGATGGAATAGATGGCCAATTTATAACACACATTTATAGACATGCAGCAGCTGATATGAGTTCATCCATGCAGTTTATAATATAATATAATATAATATAATATAATATAACACAGTAATATAATAACTGGGCATCAGAAAACTACAGTGTGAACAGAAAGTAGGGTGAGACCTGTGTTAATGAATATTAAAATATTATTTAAATATTTACAATTACTATTAAAAAATAAAATAATATGGTTGTATTTTTTATTATTGTACATGTATTTTAATCAAATAAAAATATGAATAGTATATTATTAAAATTGATACATTATTAAACATTTAATTGAAAATGTATTTAAATTATTTAATATTAAAATAAAAAAACAACATATTGATAGTATATTAGTAAAACAGTTTAATTATTGTTAAACATTTAATTGCATATTTATTAAATTATTTAATATTAAAATCAAACTAAAATATTAATAGTGTATTGTTAAAATTGCTAAATTATTATTATACAATTAATTGAGAATATTTAATACTAAAATCAAATAAAAACATTAAAATATTATGAAATATGTAAAAGTAACATTAAAAATATAATATTATTGTAAATTTTTACTATTTACAAATTACACTATTTTTCAGTGTGTCTGTGTGTGTGTGTGTGTGTGTGTGTGTGTGAGTGAATGAGTGTCTGTGTCTGTGTGTGTGTGAGTGAGTGAGTGAATGTCTGTGTGTGTGAGAGTGAGTGAGTGAGTGTGTGTGTGTGAGTGAGTGAGTGTCTCTGTGTGTGTGTGTGTGTGTGTGTGTGTGTGTGAGTGAATGAGTGTCTGTGTCTGTGTGTGTGTGAGTGAGTGAATGTCTGTGTGTACTTAGGAAGTGGTGGGCGAGAGTGTGTGTGTGTGAGTGAGTGAGTGTCTCTGTGTGTGTGTGTGTGTGTGTGTGTGTGTGTGAGTGAGTGAGTGAGTGTGTGTGTGTGTGAGTGAGTGTCTCTGTGTGTGTGCGTGTGTGAGTGAGTGAGTGAGTGTGTGTGTGTGTGAGTGAGTGAGTGTCTCTGTGTGTGTGTGTGTGTGTGTGAGTGAGTGAGTGTGTGTGTGTGAGTGAGTGTCTCTGTGTGTGTGTGTGTGTGAGTGAGTGAGTGTGTGTGTGTGAGTGAGTGTGTGTGTGTGAGTGAGTGAGTGTCTCTGTGTGTGCGTGCGTGCGTGCGTGTGTGAGTGAGTGCGTGTGTGTGTGTGTCTGTGTGTGTGAGTGTGTGAGTGCGAGTGTGTGAGTGCGTGCGTGTGTGTGTCTGTGTGTGTGAGTGTGTGAGTGCGTGTGTGCGTGTGTGCGTGCGTGCGAGTGTCTGTGTGTGTGTGTGTGTGTGTGTGTGTGTGTGTGTGTCTGTGTGTGTGAGTGCGTGTGTGCGTGTGTCTGTGTGTGTGAGTGCGTGCGTATGC
>JAFVLL020020531.1:7653-15153 GCA_021397915.2 Tor tambroides | reverse complement strand
CATTATGTTTCACATTAAACATCATTTAATACTTATTTACATTAGAAATCTATTACCTTCTTACTTTTACTCAAGTAAAAATAATTGAAAGATTTACTTGAGTACAAGAAAGTACTACATTTTTAATGTTCTTAAGTATTAAAGATAAAAAAAAACAACTTTTATTTATGAAATGTATAGTGCAGTAAAAAGTATGACATTATGCTTTGGAATGTAGTGAAGTAAAGTTTTCCAAAGAAAAACACTTAAATTTACTTGAGTAAAGTAAAAATACTTCACTACTGTGCGCCTCTGATATACAGGAGTCAACATTTGAAGTGGATTAAAAAAGTTCAGTTCTAAGACGAGAACGCATTTTGGTTTTAGGACAACTTTGATGAATGTTGACTAGTGTGTATATATATAGTTTTGAAAACATCATGAAATGCAGATGCATTTAAAGCATCTAAAGAGACATTAAAGCCAATTTAATGAATGTTGACGTTGGTTCTCTGTTATTTTCCTCCTGAAGCGGCAGCGGTTTGTTATTCAGCGTGTCTTTCATGTGGCGTCAGAGACAGCGAGACGAGCCGAGCCGAAGGTACGAGCCACTGACAAACACCTTTCAGATAATGAGATGCAGGAGTCCAACGCCGAGAGCGCAGCGGGAAAATCATGACAACTGAGTCAAACGAGCGCCGACGGCCGTCAGACGCCGCAGTTACTGAACGCAAACACACACACACTTTTAAATATTCAAGACGGTCACACAGACGCCTCCGAGAGTTTTTACACAGCCAAGACGTGTTATAAAGTGCAGATTCTGTCAAACAAACACTGACGGCGCTTCTGTGTGCTTTTACTGGTGTATAAACACAAGACATGCAGAAAAACAGGCTCAACTTACAGGAATAATTCACCCAGAAATGTAAACTCCATCATAATTCAAACCAGTAAGACTTTGGTCAATCTTTAAAACACAAATTAATATATTTGTAATGAACCCTGAGTGGTTTAGATCATTGTTTAGATGTAAATAAAATGCTAAATAAAATCTGTTCATTATATAAAATGATTGTATCTCTTGAATTAAACAGCTCAATTCACATGGATTCGTTTTGTGACACATTTATGATCTTTTTGGATCTTTTAAGTTTTGGTTCCCTTCATGTGGAGTAACAGAAACCTCTCAGGGTTCATTAAAAATATCTTCATTTGTGATTAACCAAAGTGTTAATGGGTCAGAATGACATTAAGGTAAGTCAGGGTTATTATCTTTAACTAAAACTAAAACTATAAAAAAAAAAAAAAATAATTAAATTAAATATAAAAATAAATTTAAAATTAAATACAAAATAAAATAAACAAAATAAACATGAACAGAAATAAATTAAATATAAAAACTTAAACTTATTTAAAAAAAATAAAAAACTTAAATAATACAAATACAATGAACATAACCATTAACCGAAATAAATTAAATACAAAAAATTGTTTATCTTAATTTTGTTATTTTTATTAACTAAAATAAATGAAAAATATATTCAAAAAAACTTATTTTATTTTTATTGGCTAGTTGCCAAACCAACATTTTAATTCAGTTCAAGTTGAAGTACTAAAATAACTAAGTAAACTAAAACTACACTTAATAAAAAAAAATAAAAATTATTATATAAAAAAAACTACTAATAAAAAGGGCAAAAAAAACTTTTTTCATTTTCATTTCATTTTCACTCATTTTCATTTAATTTAACTTGAAGCAATAAAATGTCTAAAACTAATAACTAAAACAATTTATTTAAAATTTATTTGAAACACTTAAAAAATAAATAAATATAGAAATAATAAAAATGTAAAATTACATACATTTTAACAAAAATTAAAATGAAAACAGAAAATATAAAAATAAAACCCAATTCAAAATATTACCAAAAACTATAGCACTAAAACAACACTGGGGTGAGTACATGATGACAGTATTTTTAATTTCAGGTGTACTGTCCCTTTAAGAGTTGCTGAAGTGAAACAGGAGAGAATAATGACTTTCAGACTTTGCTTGATGGGAAAATAATCTTTTGAAATATAAAAATGTGGTGCTGAATAAATAAGCTTCACAGCAGACTGGGATGGAGCGGATGGAGAAATGGCTGGCAGGAAGCTCCAGGCTGTTTCTGTCCCTCTAGGCCACTTGCTGCGATTGGCTGAGCCTCAAAACCTCAGCCAATCAGACGCATGACTGGAATCATGAGCTAAAACCGTGGCACGATTCTGTGGCGATGCTAAAAACCAGATCTGGATTGGTCCAGAACGAGAGGAGCGACTTGAACGATAACATTAACTTGCGTTTCGTCTCAGTGGTGCTGAGGATAAAAGCAGGAGGTGAAATCAAATCCAATAAACAGAGTCATGAAATGAAATTGATGCTGAATAACACGCGCTTGCTGAAAAATGTCAAAACAAACATGAATAAAACAAGCATCAAGCCCAACTTAATAATGCATGTTGTAAGATGCAGTTGTCGATTCCCTGCTGCTCTTTATTGTTATGCATCCCAGCATGCTCCAGGTATTTGTGGATGCATTACCTCCACCTCTGTGACGTCTGACAGCGACTAGTAAAGCTTTACAGTTTGGTCCAGAAGCTTCTGATGTATTTTATCCACAAATAAACTTCCTCAGGCAGCTTTTAATGCGATTTAAGCATCAGATGTTCAAATGTTGGATTCTGACACTATAAATGTACATTTATAAAAAAATGCTCAGCCTGGATACTGACTGCAAAGTTCATAGAAACTGACCCTTTGCTGAGCTCCGCCCCCCTTGGTTACTGTTGCTAATGCTGAATATTATTCTTACATGTTCTGGAATGAGATATGACACTGTTTCTATTTAAATAAATAGTTGAATTGTGTCATAACATGATTTAAAAACCAAAGAATTTGTGAAATCTGTTTTCATTTTATTTTTAGAAGTTTTGTTGTTTTTTGTCATTTTTATTACTTTTTTAAAATATATTATGGAAGCTTGTTTCTGCTGTGTAATAATAAAACAAAATAATAATAATAATAATAATTTGAAATATGACACGGTTTCTCTGAAGAAATAGTTAAATTATTGTGTACCATGATTTAAAACTGAAAAAATTGTGAATTAGAATCAGTTTTAAATTAGTTTTTAATTTTTGATGCTCTGTTTTCATATTATTTTTAGTTAAAGTTTTAGTAATTTGGTTGTTTTTTGTCATTTATTACTTTTTATATTTATTAATGTTAACAGATATTTTACCTGAATAAAATAAAAAGGTAATAGTGCTTTTTTTTATCTCACAATTCACTTTTTTAGACAACTAGATGAAATAAAACATATATATTTTTTTATTTAATTTCATATAAACTTTATTTTATTTTCAAGTAACTTTTTTTTCTTATGGCTTTGCTTTTATTTTTTCTATGAATGACCCAAGATTATTTAAAGATGCATAAAAATAAAAAATACCCAACTATATTTTTGGAAAGCTTTCAATGCAATTTTACGCAAATCATCAAAACACACAGAACCTTACATTAGAAAAAGAACAAAAATCCTGTCTGATAATATGGCGGGTGGCAAAAGCTGCTAAGGTAAGACTGGTGAAACTACAGGAGCTTCAAGACAAACTACAGGACAATCGGGAGCTAACAAGTCATATGAGCAACTAACAAGCAACTAAAACATCTTACATATATCCAAAAAGGGCTGCTTACCTCATTTATCTTTTCCAAAGTAAATGTATGGAATAACAAGAAGCAAAAGGAAAGATAAGGGAATATTTTAGTGTTGGTCATCTCAAACCACTATTCAACATGGAGGATAAAAACACAGTTAAGACAAGCAACTTTCACATGAGGAAGGGACGAGGGAGTGAGAGCTGAACTCCACTTCTGCCTGAACTCTAAAACAATCTTTATCCATAATGAATCGAGCCCTCAGGGCGGCTCGCAACCCAACGGGTGTCTGGGCTGAAATATTTATTTCATTGAGATGTGAAGGATAAAGCGGTGAGGTCATGGTGGTGGGTGAGAGGATGCACAAACACAGAGCCGTGACGGACTGCTTTAGCACTGCCCACGTCTCTCAGTCGCTTTAGACGTTAACAAACGGCCGATCACGGAAGTCTGTCTGTCTGTCGTTGTGTGTGTGAAGATAATGCACATCACATCGTGGAGAAAACGGAGAGCTAAACCTTGTGCGCTCAAGGGGATTCAACAGAACTGGAGCGGTTTGGTGATGACATGAGCTCATGGAGATAACACTGCAAAAAATGCTCTTTCTCAGTATTTCTGTCTTGTTTTAAAGTACAAATATCTAAACATACTTAAATCTTTAGGATATATTTACTTAGAAGCAAAATGACCTGTTTTTCCATAAAAATGATCACATTTAAGTGAGTTTATGCTTTAAAAAATATCTGCCAATGGGATAAATTAAAACAATATATAAATAAATAAATACATACATTTTTCCTGTTTTAAGCATAATCTCATGTCACGTTTTTCAGAAAATGAGACAGTATTTTATGTCATTTTGCTTCTCAAGTAAACGTATCTTGATTTAAGAATATTTAGATATTTGTACTGAAAAACAAGGAAGTATTCTTAAATCAAGATATATTTACTTATGCAAACAGACCTAAGATTTTAAGTCTTGGTTTTTTTTTTAATAAAAATGAATAAAAAAGTGAGTTTATTCTTAAAATAAGAAAAACAAAATCTGCCAGTGGGGTCAGACAAATAACCCCCCCCCCCCCCCCCACCTTTGAATTTGGTTAATTTGTTCTTGTCTTAAGCATAAACTTAATTTTAGAAAACAAGTAAATGTATCTTGATTTAGATATTTGTACTGGAAAACAATACAAAAATACTGTCTAAACCTTCTTAAATCAAGATACTTTTTCTTGAGAGGCAAAATTACTTAGAAATTAGATATTAAGTCTTGTTTTTTAAAAAAAATGCATCAAAATTAAACAATTTTATGTTTAAAACAATAATAATAAAAAAATCTGTCAGTAGGTTAAGAAAAGAAATAGTTTTCCCTGTGAATCAAGTTTATTTTTCTGACCCCATTGCCAGATATTTTTTTCAGGTTTTAAGCACAAATTCACTTAATTAAAAAAAAAAACAAAAAAACAAAACAAAAAAAACAATACATTTATACAAAAATACATTTACTTGATATGCAGAATGATTTAAGATATGAAAAATGTATCAAAATTAAACGAGTTTACGATTAAAACAAGAATAAAAATGTCAATGAGACAAGAAAATTAATTTTGTTTTCCATTTGAATAATTTTTCCAACCCCACTGGCAGATTTTTGTCAAGCATAAACTCACTTAATTTTAAGGACAATAAGACTTAATAATATGTTATTTTGCATCTCAAGTAAATAGATCTGGCAACAAACAAACAAGAGTATATTAAGTCTTGCTTTCTGAAAATTATGTAAGTTCATGCTTAAAACAAGAAAAATATCTGCTAATGGGGTCCAAAAAAATAATCATGTTTTCCCTTTGAAGTTTATTTCTCTGTTCCCCTTGATAAAAACATTTTCTTGTTTTAAGCACAAACTCTTTAAGGGACTTAATATCGCAAGTCACTTTGCTACTTAGTTAATGTTTTGATTAAAGAATGTTTACATATTTGCACTGGAAAACAAGATAAAAAATCTTTGCAGTGAATATCAATAGAATAGTTCAGCCAAAAATGAATAATTTGTCATTTCAAACCTGTATGACTTTCAAAAAGAGATGTTGAACAAAATGGCTCTGTGAAAAAAAAGTGTCTAATTTTGTTGTACAGTAAACTGAAGCTTGCACATTCTGCTAAACATCTCCTTTCGTGTTTCACGGAAGACATAAGTCAAGTTTGGACGACATTGGGGTGAGTGTGTTTTTGCCTGTGGTGATTATATTCAATTACCACCCTTAAAAATCATATGCAAACTGCATGCAGTGACATACAAACGTGTGATGAAACAAATGATGCTGAGAGTAAACTAAGCAAAAGGACGCACCTCGTATTCCTCTTTGAAGCCGTAACCCTCGGCACACTTCATCTGCGTGATGTGCTGGAGAAGATCGGCGACACGGATGGCCGGATGAAGCTGTCCTGTCTGATATGGGACATCCACCGGCTCACGTTTCTTGTAGGAGTGAGTATGCGACTGCACCAGGCTGCTGGTCTCGCTGTTCATGGTGTGGTTTTCGTCTGACGAGAAAAACGCAAGGGACAAACGGTCAGCAAACGCAGAAGAAAACTGCAAAGGAATGGATGAGGAGTAGGTTGATAACTACATGAAGAGATGAGCACAGAACAACAGGTGAGTCGAATCCAAACATGTGCATAAACAGAACGCCGGCACCATCTACACGTTAACATCAAAACAAAACCAAGCCATCTGTTCTAGCTAAAGAAACTGGCTATCCGATGTCAAAATGAGGTCGGACGAATGGTGAAATGGTGATGTCTGGATGTGGCACCTTCACGACAGGGTTGGGAACCAAAAGAAAGCACATTTGAGGATGCAGGTGAGTGGAGGGTGTCACATTTACAGCGGTGCCCAAAATGATTATAACACTTGTATTTTGACTAGCTAAAAATGGTTTTAAGTCAGTTATTTCTATCTTTTGCTGTAGTTTGTCAGTAGGAAATATCAGTTTACATGTGCAAACATTCATTTTGCCGTTAATTGTAATAATCCAGTGAGATTTTTGTCATCATTTTTTGTCATCATCCAGTCTGTCTGGAATGGCATGAAGAAACAGAACAAACTGAGACAGACTAAATCCAGAAGAACTGTGTCTCCAAGACGCTTCAAGAAAGCTACCTGCAAAGCTACAGAGCTGTTAAACGTTTTAGACACTTGTGTAAAAATGCTGTAAAATGAGGATGCTGTCATAAATAGATTTTCTTTATCAATTAACTTCTATTAACTAAATTAAAGCAACATTTGGTGTGAGCATCCTTTGCGTTTAAAGCAGCTTTTGCCCTCGGTGCACTTGAGCAGAGTTTCTCAGGAGCTTTACAGGTAGGTTTCTTCAAGCCACAGTTCTTCTGGATTTAGTCTGTCTCAGTTTGTTCTGTTTCTTCATGTCATTCCAGACAGACTGGATGATGATCAGATCAGATCTCTGTGTGGAGCACTGGCTGCTGTCAGACAAAAAAATCTCACTGAATTATTACAATTATTAATGGCAAAATGAATGTTGCCTACTGACACACTACAGCAAAAGATAGAAATTACTGACTTAAAACAATTTATAGCTGGTGAAATTACTAGTGTTCTAATGATTTTGGCCGCCGCTGTACTGTATGTATGAAGTGGGCGGCCACGGGTGACGGCCATGCTAGCTAATGGGAGGCGAAATGCGACACAAGGCCATGCGAGAGAGGCGACACGGTTTGAGGGGAGAGGGGGGAGCGG
Organism: Tor tambroides; assembly: GCA_021397915.2. Taxonomy (NCBI): domain Eukaryota; kingdom Metazoa; phylum Chordata; class Actinopteri; order Cypriniformes; family Cyprinidae; genus Tor; species Tor tambroides. The sequence continues at coordinate 7,714 of JAFVLL020020531.1, read as the reverse complement.
ATCCCACTGACAGTCACCCCCAAAAAACACAGGGCCGATTGGCAACTTACCATTAATGGGC
>JAFVLL020020530.1:0-29104 GCA_021397915.2 Tor tambroides | reverse complement strand
CAGATGTACATAAAAACTATTTATAGAGTAACAGCAGTATGATAGCGGGATTGACAACATTTTTATTAGAAAGCAATTGGGAGTCTCATAACATCGCAATCAAATAAAATCACAATGACAGATAAACAAATGGCTGGGAAAACTGCTCTGGCTTAACAAGTCGAAGCCTTTATGTGACACAGCTGCTAACTGCATTGGAGCGATAGTGTGAGACGTCTAAACCTGTTTGGAGAGCAGCTCCTTGCACAGCTGATAGAGAGTGATGAACTTTCTGGCCAGAAGCCGAGCCTCGAGGAAACCCTCGGCCACTAGCATGATCTCACAGATGAGCTCGAAATCTGGCACCACCATCGCACACGGCCTGCAGAAAACACAACGAAACAACATCATGACTGATTCAAATGCAGCATACATGCAGATCAGGCCTGTCACGCTTACATACAGTCTGTTATACAGTAACTGACTACAGAAATGTATTTACACACTTATTCCAGCACTAAAACATTTGTTGCTCACACTTCTTTTTGATAGTCCACTTTAGACGTTATAAGTCAACTAACTCTCATTAGAGTATTACTCAACTGTTAGGTTAGGGTTCGGGTTAGTAGAATAAGTTGACATGTACTTGCAAAGGTTCTTAAAATCAGTAGAATGTACATTAAAATAAAGTGTTAGCAGATATTAAGAAGACAGACTACTAATATTATAATAAATGCTAGTTGACATGTAACTTGTAGTTGGTAGACTGTCTCAAGTGGACTATCAGAATAAAGTGCAACCTATTTATTTTTTAATATCATACAGTGATAATACTGTATGTACTTTTAGTTTTGACCATCTTTCTGGTCTCCTAACGGCACTGATACCTGCCTGATCCATAAAAACACATAATATAATAATAAAAAGTCATCACATCAGAAAAAAAAACACACAAAAAAAAAAACATTTATGGTAATTAACATAATCTGCATTAGTTGTAAGTGTTCATCTGATGGAGAACAACACCTGGCTGGAAATGCAGCTCATCTGTGTTTGAGAGCTTGATGTTTATGAATATGTATTATGTTTATGAGTAGGCAGCCACAAATAAACTATAGGCGGACAAATTAAAATGTGTTCGTGAATGCTGACTCTACAGAGGAAAACAGATCTAATGGGGAAAAAAGTTATTTATTTTTTGAAATGCAAAAAAATCATTTTAAATTTGTTATGAAGAAGCACAGGTGCATCCAATCTCCTTATAACCAGGATGCAGATGTCGATTTTTAAAACGGCAGAATTCCCCTTTAAGAGCAAATGGCACCTAATGAAATGCAAATCCGCAGCGCACCTGAAGAGAGCCTTGAGGTTTTCTGGCAACTCAGTTCTGCCGGCATAGCCCGGGTTCATGGTGATAAAGATGCCCACCGACGGGACCAGGTTCACATCCTCGCCCATGAAGTTAAACCTCTTCTTTTTGTCTCGAATGGCATCTTGAATACTTTTGACCTGATGGAGCACACGTCATCAATATAAATGTAAATGGAACAGAATGTATGTTAGTTGCACTTAAACACCAATGAGAAAGAGAGAATAAATCAACACAAGAGAGCACAAAGAGCACAACAGGGAGCTGGATGTCAAAATCTCATTCACTTAATAAAAACAAACCTTTAAGAGAGACCAACCATGAGCTCTGAGATTGTTAGCGATGATTTAAACATCTGATAAAGACATTTGTTTATCAGAGAAGTCAATGTTAGTTTGAAAAAGCCAAACTGAGGCAAAGGAGCTCAGCAGAAACTGCTTGCTAAAATCAAGCATTACAATGTAAACAAGTTAGTCTGTGACTTTCTGTTTCTGTACATGTTGGGATGTTTTGCAATAAATTTAAAAACAAACTTTTTTGCATATACTGTACATACATAATAAAATCAGATAAAATCTTACAACACCGAGCATAAAGTAACACAAACATAAAAATGGCAAGAAGAGAAGAAACAGAAAATGATAAATGTAGAGAATGCAAATAAAATAAATGGGAAAAACTTTAAAAATCTAATGTACATATATCAACTACAAAAAACAAACAAACTTAGAACAGTATTTTTTATATTTCTAATCAATAAAAAAAACAATTTAAAAGTGTATTACTATTATCATTACTAGATGCTTCATGAAGATTTAATTTGAGTATTTTGATGATTTTTTTTTTTTTTTGGCAAATCAAGTGACTTTTCTAGAAATGCAAAGCTGTTTGGTTAATGGCTTAAAGTCTTGTTTTAAGAATTTTATAAATCCCTTTAGAGAAAATCAATGTGAAAAATCCTTCAAGAAGCAAGGCCACTGAGAAGTGAGCGATCGCGGTTATGCTCTACAACTCATTTACAGCCTACAGTACAAGAGGCATGTCTTACTAGGACGTAAATGTGTTTAAACGGCCAAATCCTTGTTCCTTTCACTCCCTCCACTGACCTTGATGAAATAATCAAATTGAATTTTATATTACAAATTCATATTAGCCACTGGTTAGTGTGGAGCGAGAGGAATGGGAGGCACGAATGCTAGATCAGGATACAGGCAGGCTGTGCTTTAATGGAATATTTTATGAAGCGACAATCAAAAAAAGATCTAACTGGATTACAGCGAACGGTTAACCTGTCAACAGCGCGTGAGGACGGGTTTAGTGTCTGAAACAGCAATGATTCAGCCGCTCGCAGCACTGAAGACACATTCTGATAGAGTTCAGGCTGCTAGCAGATAAACACTGACATATAACATTAAGAGTGAGTCAGATATTGCTGAGAGCTGATGGAATAAGATACGAGGTTTTACTCTGCCATGGCCTTACGTGAACTCCAAACCTCACACTATACACTGCCTTCATGAATTTTGCATGCTGTTCTATAGCAGAGCAGCTAAGCCATGCACAGGCGTGCATTAAGAGCTGAAACAGCAGAAGAGCCTAAGAGGGTGACGGGGACACAAGAGTGGAAATTACTGGGAAATATTAAAGGGTTTGGGTACTCAAAAACAAAAATCTTTAATATCTTTATTTATTTGACTGACTTTGTTCTGTTGTGACTGACTTTGTTCTGTTGAACTCAAAAGCAGATGTTTACCAGAATGTCCAAGCTGCTGTTTTCCAAACAATGAATGGTGTGAATGGTGACTAGCGTCTTTCACACATACAGTCTTAACTCGTGAATTAATGGTAAATTACTGTTAAAGGGATAGTTCACCCAAAAATGAAAATTCTGTCATCATTTACTCAACCTCAAGTAGTTCCAAACCTGTATGAATTTCTTTGTTCTGCCGAACACAAAGGAAGATATTTTGAAGAAAGTTTGTAACCAGGCTGTTTTGGGGCACGCCCAGACTGCTCTGTTTCCCACATTCTTCAGAACATCTTCCTTTGTGTTCAGCAGAACAAAGACATTCATACAGGTTTGGAACTACTTGAGGGTGAGTAAATGATGACAGAATTTTCATTTTTGGGTGAACTATCTCTTTAAGAGATCATGTGTGAAAAGGACCTTTTCAAAAATACCAGTAAAATTGTTCTGGCAATTTACCGGTATGAGAAGTTGTAATGTTACTGGTAAATTATCGGTAATGTGCTCTGTGTGAACCCAGAACAAGATTACCGGTATGAGCATGTACAAGTTCAGAACTCACTGACGTAAGACGTCTACTCTGAGCCAATCATAACATTTTGATGAAGATGACGCATTTACTCCACACTGTTTACGGAAATCAAACAAATGTCTAAAGTTATCTAACATGATGTCTCTGGGCCAAAAGCAGCTGCATAAATGTGAACGTTTGACACAAAAATGAAAACACTAACAAAAACACTGATGTATGAATGGTGCTTTACCAGTAAAAAGACGGAACGCCGTTGCCTGTGTGAACAGTGCATTTTTACATTTACCGGTAAAGTCGTTCTGGTAATTTTACAGCAATTTATTGGTATTGCTGTGTGAAAGGTGCTTATGAAGCAAGATCATCATATGACTTCAAAAGTTACTTTTAAACTTCCTAAAAATATTCAATTCTATTATCAATTTTACTGGGACGAGAACTAAAGTAGAATTGAACTGATCTGAATAATGACACTATTGTGTTCTATTGAGCGACTGTACTGCAGATTTTGAATTTGTCTCGTATTGGATTAATTTTAAATCTTTGTTATTTTCCTGTTTATTACTGTAACATTGCTTTGAAACCACCTGTATTATATAAAGCACTACCGTGACTTGAAGTTATATGAACCTCTTTTTTAGGATGTTTTTGGTCCTGGTCCCCATTGAATTCCATTGTGTGGACATTTTTCTAACCATCATGTGCATCAGTACAGATTTGGTGCAACACAAGAGTGAGTAAATGAGGACAGAATGATCATTTTTGTTTACGAACAGCCTCGTTGTTCGTAATTAATGAAAAGATGAAAACGAAGTGCCTGATATTTGGGGACACTCCTCTGTAAATCTGTTTCCCTCCCATGGTGAGCGGCAGTGAGGTGAAAGCTGGAGCTGGTTAATTTGTTTCAATATTGATACGTCTGGAGGCCCTTCTGTTTGTTTTAGCTTAATCAAAAGGAAAATTGATTCTATCTGTCTTTGTGAGAATAAAATTTGAATGGACTAAATTCCAGCGAAATATCCTCCTACTTAAAAAGGATAAGGCTAAACGGCAGTCGCTTCCTGTCAGACAGCCTGACAAACGCCTCGCTATCATTACTCTGATGTTCTGATTCACTGTAAATTGTTCTTCGTGACAGCTGCTCTCTGAAAACACTACAAAAGAAAAGGTAATTCATTTCGTATCACACCTTTTCAATGTCCTGACATTTCAGACAAGTCTTTCTCGCTTTCAAAGGAAAAAGTGCACCTTTTCAGGAATTGGCCATTAAAACCCGTCGCACTGTATCACAACAAAAAGCGTCTCAAGATGAACGAGCAGCTACACATCATACTCTTTATAATCATGCCCATCATCATCTTCAACATAATAGCTATTGTGAGCAAATTACGTCTGCCAGCGTTATGAAGATGATTCATTCGACTACAGTATGTGCGTCTGCAGCCCTGCCGCATCCTTGCGTAAACTCTGAATTGCAAGGCATAAAATCTCAATGGAAAACAGCAGATGCCACGGCATTATGAGAGGATGTGACATATAAGCAGCTGATGTAACTGTTGAGTGAATCACAAAGGCTGGGTTTTTCTCATGCAGTGTTTTCCTGATGCATTATATCTTTATTTTTAGGCAAAAACTTTCCCTGGTTGCATTCCAAGTAGGGCTGTCGATTTAACGGTTTAATTTGGTGCCATTAAAATAATGCATTCAAAAAATGAAGGCTCTTAATGCAGCCACCCTGTCCAGACCTGTCCATCATCTTACACTGATGCAGTAGCTGATGAACCTGATGCAGGATGACTGACAAGCCTATTAGAATGCAGTTTTATGAGTCTAAAATTCAAGATATGAGCGCAAAAAAATGACCCTTATATTTATATCATATGATATAGTTCAGTAATATCACACCAGCAAGAGTGCAGTTTCTCCCCAATACCTGCACAATTGCAAATATGAAGTTGATTTATACAACAGTTCAATAACCGAGAAGTTAGACAGTTTAGACACAGTATTTCTACTGTTGTACTGAATATTGTCTGCTTTGATAAATTTCACAAACAGTTCTGCTAGGGCTTTATAGGTAATACTTTCATTAGCAAAATTGCTCAAAAACAGATAATATTAACAATATTGTGTCTAAAATGTAACACTATTAATTTACTGTTTATTGAACTCTCTTGTTAAATCAATATCACATTTGCATTCGTGCAGATATTCAGGAAAAAATCAGCTCTCTTGCTCGAGTTGTGTGATATTGTGTATTTACTTCAACCTCTCAGGTAATGTCAGCTACAGAAATGCATCTTCATATTTACAAGTAAATCTCCATTTTATGCATAGGTTACTTTCTAGGTTACTACATCTAGTTTTGACGTCCATCAGGGGGGATCAAGCCTTCTTTAGGGGTATCAGATCCCCCCCCCAACCCCCCAACCAGTGTAGTTTTAGTTTGAGAGTATCATTCATGAACAAAATAAATAAAAATAAAATAATTTCATATTTCAACATTCATTAAAAATACATATATACATACATAAAGAATCAAAATATTTCTTTCTAAAGCTACTTTAAAAAAAATATATATATATATATATATATATGTCTAATGCTTTTCTTAGTTAACACAATAACGACTTTACAAGATCTTTCGGGGGTAACTTCTTAGCCCATACTGATGTGTGATTATTTTGTAATTCATTCGATTATTTAATTGGTGCATCATGTAATAAAAAAAAAAAAAAACAGCCCTAGTTTCCAGGTTTCTAAGCCAATGGCATAAATTGGGTTTATGCTGTTGTTTATACATCAGGGTGTAAGTCACTCACCTGCACCGCCACCACTGAAAGCACCTCCACCGAGATCCTGTTGAACTCGTCGAAGCAGCCCCAGGCTCCGGTCTGCGCCAGGCCTTTGTAGATGTTGCCACACGACTGAGAAAGACAGATCGAGCGAGAGAAGGCACAGAGTTACGTGTGCATCGCTGGAAAGCATCAATCGCAACAAACAGAAGCATGTGAAATTATGCGGGCGTCTTTTGTTTTCTAGAAACGAGCTCACGGTTCCTGCTCTGCTGAAATTCCAGCTTATAAACAAGAACAACAAATGCTAAGCAGAAGTTTTCTGGATGGATGAGCAGCATTTGCAAACCCGCATTCATATTCTAAACACTCTGTGTGTGTGTTTGCAGCGCTGGCTGAGACGTGATGAGAGATGACCGGGGATTGATTGCGGGTGTCTGTGATCCTGAGGCCGTCTTCTCTTCTCTGCAGTCGCAGCAGAAGAACACTGCGTCTCTATTATACAGAGCGCAGATGAGGCCTGAATACTGACATGGCTTCAGATGTAAATAAAGCCGGTCATTAGAGCTTTACTAATCTGCTGGAGCCCGTGATGGGAGAAGTACATTCATGAAATTGCTCATGAGATGAAGGACGGGATCAGGTGAGGTGTAGAGTGAGTTTGGAGTTAAGAGCTCGCTGTGAACTTGATTAGAAGCGGTTTTGATCAAAATGAGACTGGTTGTGTTGGGAACAGCAATCCACCGTACTATTCTTACAACATAAGGCATTTGCAAGTTTTGTACAATGAATTGTAGCTAAAAATCACTTCATCCAGGGCTACTTTTTGTTCTCTGTCTTATAAAGTATCCAGTTGCAGTGTGAGAAACCACTGCAAATTATTCAGCCTGTGAGTGAACAGTCCAAACTGAATCGTGAACCACTTCAGATCATTAAGCAAGATCTGAGTGATTCATTTGCAAATGTGTTCTAGTTCTGACTCTAAACAGCTGACAGAAAACACACATGGCACGATTACTGAAATCCTATCATTATATTTCAGGTTTTAAAGGACACTTCATATTCAGTAATACTGCATTATTGATTTAACTGCACTGACACTATTGGACGAGAATGAAACTGAATTGATCTGAATAATGAACTATTGCCTTCTAGAGATGCTTTACAGCTGAACTGACTTTGTTTTCATAATTGATGGATTTTACAACATTTACTGAACGCTTTTTACACTGCCACTTACTGAACACTTATTGAACTGCTTTTGAATTTGTCTCATATTTGATGACGTTTCTATCATTGATTCTGTTTATTAACCTGCTTTGAAACAATTCTGTACTGTTTAAAACACTATAGAAGTAAAGGTGACTTGAGTCAGGTCAGCATACAGTAATCTCCACTGTCAGACAATGATTTATTAATAATACTGCACAGCTGTATTTCACTGGGATCAGTTAGCAATGCTCCTGGTTGTTACTGGTGCTACAGAATACTCAAGTCCCATTGCTTTGTGGGATACTGTACCATTCCTGTTTTTCATCATGCTGGAAATTTAAAGATTAAATCAAGCGCATTTGCATTGTCTGCATTCGAACACAGATGGTCTACATAACCCACATCAGTAAGATCTGGCAAATACATATAAGAAACAGCACAACCCAATAAAGAAAAGCCCAGGAGCATGTAGCGTCGTGATATTCTCTGTTCTCATCACCTTGTAGTCCATCTGCTCAGAGCAGTTGAAGACGTAGACCATGATGCCGAGGGCTCGGCCCAGGTCCTTGGTGGTCTCGGTCTTCCCAGTGCCGGCCGGACCGGCTGGGGCTCCACTCATAATGAGATGCAGCGACTGCGTCAGAGTGATGTAACACCTGCGTTTGAGCCGAGAAAAACACACTTCAGCAAAACAAACACAAATGTTCAATCGCATAAATACAGACTTCCTCAAATTCAAGTATTTGCCAGCGGTTAAAGTCCTGCTATTACAGTGTGCTTCTGATGTGATCAGCCTGAGCAAACAGCTCAATTCTGGGAGATGGAGCTCTGCTAAATGGATCAGCTTTTACCTTACCTTTAACACTGAGTTTGGTGTATTTACTGATGGCCTGTGTACAGAACGGAGGGGTTTTATGTGTTTAAGTAAGGCTATTTGGCAAGCCTTTACCCCTGAAGAGTCCTTCAGTGAAGATCATTTGCATTAATAGGTGAGGATGGCACTGCTTTATGTGATTTACACAAACAGACAATGCTCCTGAATCAACATCCTCTGCTGGTTCAGGAAGAACAATCTAATGCTGTTCCTCTTTAGTGAATCGAAAATGTACAATACGATCAGAACAGGCTGACAATTATGACTCTTATGAGCCGGATCTTTATACTAAATCAAAACCCTACAGCAGATCCAGTGGACTCCAAATGAAAAATGAACAAATGAATCTTATGAAGTCGGGATTTTTTTTTCAAAACCCTAACGAATGATGCTTATGAGTCAGTTAAATTAGTTTAGTTACTACTGTATATGACGACATGTATTTAAAGACACATCATGAGTTTTGTCAGTAGTATATTATCCAAAAAGTAAATCATACATTACAGTTCAAAAGTATGGGCTCGGTAAGATTTGTTTATGTTTTTGAAAGGAAATGCTCACCGAGGCTGCATTTATTCGATCAAAAAAACAGTCAAAATTGTGAAATATTATTACAATTTAAAATAGCAGTTTTCTATGTGAATATACACAGTAGTAAACTGTCATTTATTGCTGAGACCGAAGCTGAATTTTCAGCATCATTACTCCAGTCCTTCAGAAATCATCCTAATATGCTGATTTGCTGCTCAAGAAACATTTCTGATTACTATCAATGTTGAAAACATCAACATTTTTTTTGTAGAAACTGACACATTTTATGTTTCAGGATGCTTTGATGAATAGAAAGATCAAAAGAACAGCATTTATTTGAAACAGAAATCTTTTGTAACATTATAAATGTCTTTACTGTCACTTTTGATCAGTTTAATGAAAAACAAACAAAACTTTTGAACCGTAGTGTAATAATGTCTTGCGATCCCTCATTTATCACATGAGTCTAATGGCATAGTGTTTGTTTAGCTTGTGTAGGTTCACATTCTGATTTACTTCATAAACCATGCAAAATACAAGTGAACTATTTTGGGAAAACTTATTTACAGGTTAAGTACAACAACTATAAAGTAAGCAAGCATCTGTGCACATGAATGACGTTCAGTGGCCGCCCTATCTTAATGAAGCCATCTGTGCCCCGGTGTTGTATTTTTGCATCGTCTCGGTTCGGCGTGAATGAAAGGCAGGCGTGTGACTCGGTCAGCAGAGCTCAGAGACTGACCATATGTTCAGGAAAACACACTGTCATTGATTTGACTATCAAACAGCAGCGTCTCTGCTTTGTGACGCTTTCAAAGGGTCGAGACGGACCCGCCTGAGCAACCTGGCGTCTTCCTTTAGCGTAAGGGCATCTGATGGGATGCGTTCGCGCTCTAATGGCTCCTCAAATGAGTCACTCTAAAGCTAAAGCTGTGTTTTTCCGGCGTCTCACCTGTCTGTGAGTGGCGTGATGACTAATCGTGGAGTGTTGCCCAGATACTCGTATGAATAGAGGAACTGGGCGTCGCAGATGTTGGCGAAGCAGTGCTTCTCTCTCTCGCCCCAGCGGTGCCGCAGTTGGGACAGCCAGAGAAAAGCCTGAGAGTTCTCCACCTGAGGGAGATGATTATGAAGGATTAGCATGAGGAAAATATCACACCTGAGCTGGATAAAAACATTAGTGCGCTTCTGAGCCACTCTATGGCGCTTTCATTAGGACTTCTATTCTACTAAACCGCGGGTTTTCAAGTGAGACCAAAATATGAGCAATCACATGAGAGCACATTGAGGCTTGGATTATGGAGGCAAATAGAGGCTGTATTGAATATCCTCTTATGAGACGCCTGCAGAGTTTTTCACATGACTAACGCTTGTGCTGGTCACTGCAGTGAACTCATGCATCCGCTGCAGCATTCACCTCATGCACTGTAATGCACTGCCCAAAGCTCAAACCATTTCAACTTTGGTCTTTTGAAGGCCATCATTGGTTTTCAGATGATTCACATGACTTATGCAAAGCGTTTGCAATAAATTCTGATTCTAGAAGCATTTAGGAGAGTCCCTGGACAATATCAGAAAATACAAAAGTAGGTAACGCTTTACTTAAAGCCTTTATATATAATACCATATGAAAGTATTTTTATTGATTTTTATTAAGGTGCATTACAAGGCAATAATTAATGCAATAAAAATACAATTTCAGATGTAACAAGAAAAAGTATAATGCATTTTAACTTGGTTGCAATTGTTTATGAAAAAATAGAATGCATTATAACATACATTATTTGAATACCTTCATAATGCATTATCCAGTACATAAAGGCTTTAAGTGTTACCAAAAATTTCATTTTAAATAAATTCAGATTCATTGCCATTATTTTATTCTATTCACATCTATAGTTTTTAACAGTAAGAAAAAAATGTGTATAGTTTTGTGAACAAAATTATTTCTTATTTATTTCTAAGCGTTTAGCTCTCCTCTCTTGCAATGTGAAATATTCTAAATAAATACCAATGTAATTTCTTCAAAACTATTTTGATTTTGAAAAGCATAACACAATTACATTTTGAGTTGATATTAATTGAATTGGAAATGTTTATACATCTAACATTACTCTAATAGTGGAGAGAGAAAAAAACAATTCTACTTAATACAAGCTAAATATTTTCCATTTGTGACCCTGGAGCACAAAACCAGTCTTATGTCGCTGGGGTATATTTGTAGCAACAGCCAAAAATACATTGTATGGGTCAAAATCATCAATTTTTCTTTTGTGCCAAAAATCATTAGGATATTAAGTAAAGATCACATTCCATGAAGATATTTTGTGAATTTCTTACCGTAAATATATCAAAACTTAATTTTTGATTAGTAATATGCATTGCTAAGAACTTCATTTGGACAACTTTAAAGGCGATTTTCTCAATATTTTGATTTTTTTGCACCCTCAGATTCCAGATTTTCAAATAGTTGTATCTCAGCCAAATATTGTCCTATCCTAACAAACCATACATCAATGGACAGCTCATTTATTCAGCTTTCAGATGATGTATAAATCTCAATTTCGAAAAATTGACACTTAAGACTGGTTTTGTGGTCCAGGGTCACATATAATGTATTAATTGCTTCGGCTTTAGTACAGTGACAATATTGAAGAATTATTTAAATTACTTCATTTTGTCTTTATAACATAAATCTTACTACACTACTATGCTTTAGTCTGTCTGACATTAAAATGTTTTGCAAATCCCCTGCAGTAGATTACAAAACAACGAATGTTTAAATGATCTTGAATTTGTTGCAGTCATATCATCTTCGAGTGCGACCAAAATATGAGACCAAATCACATGGGAGCACACTGAGACTTTGATTATGGAGGCAGTATTGATGGAGTACGACAATAGGACAGATGAGATGGTACCTTCTGCTGAATGATCTTGTCCACCACGTCTCTGGCGTGGACGTCAATGGTACAGATGGTCATGACTTTCTGCCGGTCTCCGGGAGTGAGCTGGCCGATCAGCATGGTGATGAGGGTGTTTAACTGACTCACTTGCTTTTTATAGTACTCCTTCATTGCATTCTCATATCCCTCCTCCAGTCTGGAGAACGCCATTCCTACATCAGTCGTCCACCAGATCTGAGTACAGGTGAGCGCCACCTATCCAAATAAACAGATGACGCATTTCTGTTCTGCACTAGGCCAAAATATATGATCAGCATAACAATAGTTACAGGTAACATGACTGTCAGGATGTCTCAGTATTTGGTTCAGCATGTGAGTCAATGATACTGTATGTTTGCATCCATGATAAAGAAATCACATGTGGCATGTTTTTTAGAAATCTACTCTTTGTATTTGTATTGGTTTCACATGGTTTTAAAAAAACTTTTTTAAGTAAACAAGAACATCAAGTAAAAAGTAATAATATGCATCTAAATTTACTTAAAGGTGTTAAAAATATATATTTTTAAGTTAAGTTACAAATATTACATTTACAAATATCATTATATAACAATGTTAAATCACTAAAATATTTGTTTTTCTGCATGTTGGTTGGACCATATATATATATATATATATTTTTTTTTTTTAATATTGGCAATTTTTTTTATTAATTATGACATTTGGTTCACCCCAACAATTCTGACTTGCTAACAAAGAAATAACTAAATGAATTTTATTTCTCACAAATCTATTCTTTTTATTTATTTTGGTTTCATATGGTTTTAGGGCTACTAAAAATTTACAAAATGGGTTCAAATATAATTAAAATAATTATTTTTTTATCTCTTTTTTTTCTTTACTATGACATCAGGCCAGTCGTTTAACCCGGACATTTTTGACTAATCTTCCAAAGAAATATCAAAAAGAATTAAAAGGAAATTAAAATTAAAACATTTTCATTACAGAAGAGGTGTATTTAGTAACTATACTAATACTATACTAACACTAATAGTTGTTCAGTTTGTGAAGCTACAAAGAAACTGTCAATGTCACACATTTAATAAGTGACCTAGAAATACTACAGAATGTCTTCATTTTACATTTTTAAAATTCATTAAACTTTTATTTACAGTTTTATATGAGAGTTTGAATCCCAGATTTGGTCTGAAATGTTTCAGCCCCACTGAATAAAATGAATAATCATGATTTAAACACAGACATCCACTGCGGCCCCATCGCTATCGGGCAAAACGCGAACTCCCAAGAAGCAGGCCTTCATGAAGCTTGATTCTATAAGCAGCACATGCAGACAGACCCGTGGGCTTATAGATAGTAATACTGCCAGAAATATCTCCAATTCCTCATAATTATTCTCTCATTCTGAGGAAACCGGCCTAGAGATGTTTACAGGCACCGATTCAGTACCTGAGCGGGATAGTCGAACAGCCACTGCTCCCTGGGCTTCTCCTCATAGGCGGCGACGGCCTCGGTCATCTCATGACGCACAGTGGCCCTCATGCTGTCCAGAACACGGTTCAGCCACACCTCCACCTGAACAAGCGTTACACGGTTCCAGACGTGAGCAGGTTTGGCAGCAGCCTGATACTGTACATTGGTTCCACTAGAAATAAACTAATCATCCGTAAGCAGACGGAGCAAAACTTCAGGAGCCGGATTAGATTGAGCCTTAATCCACAGCAGATCCTCCCAACATAACCACATTTATATCCACATGTGCTGGAGAAAACATGAGTGGTGTTTCTCTGTGAAAGAGCCTGTCTCTGAGTCTCTATGATATTCTGGACCGCAGATGTGACTCATGTACAGCAATGGCCAATAGTGATGTCCGGTCTAGGAAAACAGACATCTTCACCCTTTATTCAAACATTTGATTACTGGGTCAAAGACAAGATGTCACATTTTGGTGTCTGCATCTGATTAAATTTACAAAAGTGATTTTATATACATAGAAAACTTAATATTTAATATTTAACCAAAACCATAATATTTAATGCAACTAAACTGTCTACTAATATTTCATATAACTTTTGTGAAAAATATGGGTGAAATAATGTTCATTGTCATTCAGCATAATATATATATTTATGTAAAAAATTAAACAACATAATTCTTCTGACCTGCATTTACTAAAATATATAAAAGATTAAGTGACCATGCTAAATTTGGTTAGATTTAAATGATTCAAAACTGTTTGCTGTCAAATGGGTAAAAGCTAGTGGTTTGAAGGATCATGGCAAAGATTGATTAAAAAAAAAATAGAATTTTACTATTTTTAAATAGTACTAAAATAGTAGTTTAGGACTCCACTGTGATCCTTAAATAGAGTCTCTTGTTCTAAATATGCCTGACAAGATTTTATGGTATACTGTATAAACTACTTTTTTTTTTTTTTTTGTAAATCATGGTAAAAAATGTATTATAGTCTTTATTTATTGTTCAGAATTAAACAGAACACATTCTAATTTATGTGAAGAAAAAAAAAAAAAAACAATTTAAAGCTGCATCGAAATTTTATTGTTTTGATGCTTGAAAATCCATTTTGGTCCTTGACCCTATTAAAAATTTTGTAAGCATTTTGTGCAATGAAGCATGACAAATTACACCACATGTGCAAAACATATTGAGTTCTGCCCTGGAGAATGACTGCTATAATCAAAAACAACAAAATATTAATAACGTTCTTGTATTAGACGTATGCTTAATTTCCTGTAAGCTTTTTGTTTTTCTATCCACTTTTTGAATAGTAAAATAAACCCATATTCCGTGATGAACTCTATTTTGTTTGTTTTTTTGCCTAATCATTTTCTCAGTTAAATACCTTAACCAAATTAGTGTTTTCTTCTTCAAGATATTTTGATCTTGTAGGGTCATTAAAAGCAAATATTGAGAAATATCCTCTCCGGACATCACTTGTGGCCATACTATACATCTTCAGTTTAAATCTGTGGGCACGCGTCATCTCCACAAAGCACATGATTTGAGTTCTTATTCATGTCTGTAACAATGTGCCAAGCATGCAGCATGTACCACTATCACTATTTCATGTGTACTCCAATAAATAAATGAAAATCTCCTAATTAAAATGCCTTTTGTAACCGGTATGCTGCAGAACAAAAAAAACCTTTTGCGGTGCATTGTGGGTAAATGAGGCCGAGGTTGGCTGTACCTGGCCGGTGCAGTCGCAGGGCGCGTTGAACTGAACGTACTCGTCCTCCTTACTGAACATACCGAGCCCCGTCTTGGTGAGCTTTCC
This sequence comes from Tor tambroides, assembly GCA_021397915.2. NCBI lineage: Eukaryota > Metazoa > Chordata > Actinopteri > Cypriniformes > Cyprinidae > Tor > Tor tambroides. Next base: position 13,846 of record JAFVLL020020530.1, on the reverse strand, counting down.
GCCTGCGTCCGCTTCAAACTTCAGCTTCGCCATATTGTCAAACAACTTTGACAGATGCTTCTGAACCTGAGGGAAAAAAATGTACGGCTTCACAACTGCACAGCTGCTATTTCGGTTCAATTTCGTCCTAATGTGACATATGGAAAACTTGCAGCGTGCCTTCAAGACAACTTAAGAAACCGCAATCAACACTGCCATCCAGTGGGTGCAAAAGACAAATAATGGCAGCGCTGCACTGCAGTCTGGCCATAAGCACTGTATACTTCAAGCTAAATGATTTTAGCCACATAAACATGTGATTTTATGTGTTTATGTGATGGTCTGTGTGCAGATGTACCTGGTGAGGGTCAGTGCCACTGGACAGGATGTCCAGCAGGTCAGCAGAGGAGATGAAGTAGAAGCGTGGGAAGGCCAAGCGCTTGGTGTCCAGATACTCTGCCAGGGCTTTTTCACAAAGAGACAATCTGCAAGAACAGGTGAATGATGGTCACACTCTGAATCTGAGAGATAATCGCTTTAGCGCAAAGCATCACGGTACACTGAAGCATTTCATGTGTGTTAAATCAAGATACATTTAGAGAAGCAAAATGACATCAGATATTCAGTCTTGTTTTCTGAAAAATGTATCAAAATTAAGTACAAAATTAACAACAAGAAAAAATATCTGGCAAAAGGGTCCGAAAAAACCCTTTGAATTAATATTTGTTCTTGTTTTAAACAACATTTCGATGCATTTTTCAGAAAACAAAGTCATTTTGCTCCTTAAGTAAATGTATCTTACTGATTTAAGAATGTTTGGATATTTGTACTTGAAAACAAGACAAAAGTACTGAGGAAGAAAATGATTATTAATTTTGCAGTGTAGTAACTATTAAAACTTTATAGTTAGTGTAATAGTTGAAAACATTTGGGGCTGGAACAACATAAGGTCGATTAAATAATGACTAAATTTGCAGTGAACTATTCCTTAAAGTTGCAGAGAGGAAGTTGAGTAAATCAGACAAACACATAAATCCACAAAGCAGCTGCAGACCTGCACTGAATGTCCTCCAGTTTGTCGTAGAGCCCAGGTTTATTGGTGGCCTCCACAACGTTAGGTGTTTTACTGGCGTCGTATGTCAGCTCTTTGAAATCAGTATCGATACCATCGAAGCGTTTGGAGTCCTGTGGAGACATTCATAAGAGAATGAGTCGAAACAACTTCATCTGCCAGAGAGAAAAACCCAAAACAACCTCTGACATTCTGAGGAACATCTGCGTGTCTGGCCACAGGCGCCCAATGGTAATTATCCAAATGTTTTCGGCCAAACGCATACGATGGACATTTTCATCTCTCATCTAGATCTATGAACACAGTGCCAGAGGGCAGGACAAGATGCTCCCTGAAAGATGCTCTGAGCAGCTCTCCATTAAAACATCTCAGATGTCTGTTTTGCATTTTATCTTTAGTATGCCATTTGTACATTCCTGCAAATTTGCATATCAGGTGAATATTCAGAGAAGGAGGAATAATATTAGAAACACAGTAAACCCGACCTCTGGTAGCTGAGAGCGAATGTCGTCAGAACCGATAAAGATGCTCTCCAGGTGACTCCACGTCCTCTGAACTTCGAACCAGATGGAGATCACGGAGTCCGTCACCGAGAGCTTCCGCTGCCACGTGGAAACCTCCTCCAAGAAGAAGGAGATGTACTTCGACGTCATCAGGTTCTGCAGCTGCACCTGGTTGTCCTCCAGCGTTTCGATCAGTTCCTCGCTGGACTTCAACAGAGGAATGTTAGTCCGTGGATGAGGCTCAAAATCGAACGCCATGCTGGTCCAGGTGGCGTCCAGCTCGTTGAGCACCTTCTCCATGCCCATCTCCTTCACGGCACGATCCACGATGCTCCTCACGTCGTCCTCGAAGTGGTGCAGGTTGAGGCGGAGCAGGTCGGCCAGCGTGGTGTCCTTGTCCATGGTGAAGCGCACACCGGTGGCGTTCATCAGCTGCTGCCAGTGGCGCGGACGGATGGCCGGGTTCTGGAGCTCGGCGACGGCTCTCAGCGAGACCAGCGTGTTCTTCACAGTGCCATCCAGCCCGCTGAAGGCGTCCCACGAGCGAGCCTCTTTGTCCAGCGTGCGGAGCTCCTTAGAGAAGCGCTTGCACTCCATCTCCATGTCGTCCACGTTGATTTGTCTCCAGGGCGTGGTCTGCCAGGCCTCCAAACAGGACTGGACCACCAAGACCAGATCCCACAGCTCCTTGAGAATGGGCAGCTCTTTGCGGCACTGCTTCAGCTGTCTGTAGTCTGATATGTTGACCTCAAAGAGATTGGCAGACACAATGAGCCCGGCCATCGTGGTCTCCATCTCCTGAATTTGGTTGTGTGCTTCGTCCAGCATCTCATGTGTATTCACACAGTCAAACCTGAAAACAAACCGAGACGAATGCATGTTAGTGACTGTGGTCAGAAGTTAACTTTTCCATTAAGGGCCAGTATATGAGCCAGGAATTGATTTACAGGGCATTTTTGCCTTTGTAAGGGCAATTTTTTAAAATTACTTTAACGTATCGGTGTTGCTATTTTCGTTTATGTAAAATACTTAAATTTGACCAGTTACTTTAATCAATGACAGTACTACATACTGATACCAATCAATAGTTTCAACATCAATGATGCCATCTTTACTCTGCAAAGCTGGAACAGAAGCTGTGCTTATGTTGATTTACACAGACTCTTTAGGGTGAAGCTGGAATATCATGACACAATCAGTATTATTGATTATTGATAATGTAACAATGATTATTAATGTTGATTCATTTTATGTGGTGAAAATTTTTATTTTGGCTACAAAACAAGCTAAGAATCGTTTATGAATTTTCGGATTACTTCACATTATGTTTCAGTAGCATATATTATATAAAAGCAGAACATATTATACAAAGAATGTGAGTAAAGAACACTGAAAATGTAAGCTTCGAAGCATCTACACTGCGAAATTAATCTTTTACATCTGTTCTGTACTTGTTTATGATGAGGGAATTTGCGAATGCAGATTCAGAATTCACTCAGTGTAAATGTAAGGCTGAAATTGACACTTTTCATTAATTTCACATTTCACTTTACTTGATTTGTGACAGCTGTAACAGATCTAGTTTAATTGTTCAAGGGCATTTTTTGCTGCCTTATCTTGAATTTAGGGGAATTTTTTGTTCCTTTTTATGACATAAAATTTTCTGAAATCTCCCTTTAGTTTCCATCCCTGCTGTAGCCATGATTACTGTTATCCTCCAGACTGTATCATGTACCTGAAAAAGTCTTTCTTGCGGAACTGCTCTCTGAAGGTGTGCTGCTCCACATCGAATGCAGCGCATTTCCTGCGCAGGTTAGCCACCTCGCCAGCCTGCAGCGGAGCAACATGCTGCTTCACCAACACCGCCTGCTTCTTCATGTTATTCCACTTCTCCGGCAGCACCTGTTCATCAAAAAAAAAAAAAAAAAAAAAAAAAAAAAAAGCAAGGTCTCAAGATGCATTTTTAAAAAGTTGAACTTGTCTGTCTAGTGCATTTAGACAGAAAAAACAGTCTTAAAGTTATAAAGATAACCTCAATCTAGTCTTAAATCACCAAATGTAAGATGTTTAATGAATTTATTGGGTTGCTTCATATATTACACTAGCTACATATACACTACATATACAGGTGCATCTCAATAAATTAGAATGTCGTGAAAAAGTTCATTTTTTCTTGTAAGTTATTTCAAAAAGTGAAACTTTCATATATTTTAGATTCATTGCATGTAAAGTAAAACATTTCAAAAGTTTTTTTTGTTTTAATTTTGATGATTAGAGCTTACAGCTCATGAAAGTCAAAAATCCAGTATCTCAAAATATTAGAATATTTATATTTGAGTTTCATTAAATGATCATCCCTACAGTATAAATTCCGGGTATTTCTTGTTCTTTAAAACCACAATAATGGGGAAAACTGCTGACTTGGCAATGATCCAGAAGACAATCACTGACACCCTCCACAAAGAGGGTAAGTCACAGAAGGCCATTACTGAAAGGGGTGGCTGTTCAGTGCTGTATCAAAGCATATTAAATGCAAAGTTGACTGGAGGGAAGAAATTGGGTAGGAAATGGTGCACAAGCAACAGGGATGACCGCATGCTTGAGAATACTGTCAAGCAAAGCCGATTCAAACACTTGACTTGGGAGAGCTTCACAAGGAGTGGACTGAAGCTGGATTCAGTGCATCAAGAGTCACCACGCTCAGACGTCCTCAAGAAAAGGGCTACCAAGCCACTTCTGAAACAGAAACAACGTCAGAAGCATCTTACCTGGGCTATGGAGAAAAAGAACTGGACTGTTGCTCAGTGGTCCAAAGTCCTCTCAGATGAAAGTACCTACTTCATTTGGAAATCAAGGTCCCAGAGTCTGAGGAAGAGTGGAGAGGCAAAGAATCCATGTTACAAAGTCCATGTGAAGTTTCCCCACAGCTGCGATGATTTGGCTGCGTTACCTGCTGGGTGTTGGTCCACTGTGTTTTCTGAATCCACAGTCAATGCAGCCATCTACCAGGAAATTTTAGAGCATTTCATGCTTCCTTCTGCTGACCAGCTTTATGGAGATGCTGATTTCATTTTCTAGCAGGATTTGGCACCTGCCCACACTGCCAAAGGTACCAAAAACAGGTTCAATGATCATGGTGTTACTGTGCTTGATTGGCCAGCAAACTCACCTGACCTGAACCCCATAGAGAATCTATGGGGTATTGTCAAGCGGAAGATGAGAGACACCAGACCCAACAATGCAGATGACCTGAAGGCCGCTATCAAAGCAACCTGGCCTTCCATACCACCTCAGCAGCGCCACAAAATGATCACCTCCATGCCACGCCGAATTGAGGCAGTAATTAAAGCAAAAGGAGCCCCTACCAAGTATTGAGTACATATACAGTAAATGAACATACTTTCCAGAAGGCCAACAATTCACTAAAAATGTTTTTTTTTTTAATTGGTCTTATGAAGTATTCTAATTTGTTGAGAGTGAATTGGTGGGTTTTTGTTAAATGTGAGCCTAAATCATCACAATTAAAAGAACCAAAGACTTAAACTACTTCAGTCTGTGTGCACTGAATTTATTTAATACACGAGTTTCACAATTTGAGTTGAATTACTGAAATAAATGAACTTTTCCACGACATTCTAATTTATTGAGATGCACCTGTACATATATACACTAGTTACATACACTAGCTACGTGAATATGGCCCAGAACAATCATAGAAATTCCTCACTGGTCTAAATAACACTTTACATTCAGAATCTACCCACAAAACATTATGTTGACAGAATAGTTATTGCTAATAGAGATCGTCATGCTAAATCTTGGCCTCCGTTTAATGGCTTTATCAGTCAGATTCAGTAAAACAGTGAGTTTGAGCTTTTCTCAGAGGTTTTCAGTATTATTTTATGGACACACGTACCTCTAGCTGTTTGTACACGAGCTCTGGGAGTTCCTGTTCATAAGTCTTCAGCAGATCAATGGTGTGCTGCAGAGGCTCGAACATCTCATCTGTAGCGTTCTGACGCTCTTTAACTGCCATCAGGTAACCCATGATCTCCACCAGACCGTTATAGTCACCCTCCTCCACCTTCTTACCCAGACCAGCCTCCGTCAGCCTGATGAACTCCTCCAGGTCAGACAGACTACAGCCACAAACATAACAGATCAGACAAGACATGTAAAAAATATCAGGCAGACCATTTGGTAACTTAAATAGGGCCCTATGAAACCGTTTTTTTTTTTTTTTAACTTATGCATTTATTTATGTATTTACTTCTGTTTTTTATTTACAACCCGAATTCCAGAAATGTAGAGATGTTTTTTTTTTTTTTATTTGAATAAAATGAAAACTAAAAGAATTCCAAATCACCTACTGAAATACACATCGTCTAGAGGGGAGCATATGTTGCTCTAAAACCTTTATATACCTTTCAGCATTCATAGTGCCTTCCAAAACATGCAAGCTGCCCATACCGTATGCATTTACGCACCCCCATACCAACAGAAATGCTGGCTTTTGAACTGAACGCTGATAACATGCTGGAAGGTCTCCCTCCTCTTCAGCCTAGAGGACACGGCATCCGTGATTTCCAACAAGAATGTCAAATTTGGATTCCTCTGACCATAGAACACTTTTCCACTTTGAAACAGTCCATTTTAAATGGAGTTTCGCTCCATAGACACGATTTGCGCTTTCTGACCATGTTCATATATGCCTTCCTTTTTGCATGATAGAGCTTTTAGTTGGCATCTGCAGATGGCACGGCGGATTGTGTTTACCTGACATGGTTTCTGGAAGTATTCCTGGGCCCATTTAGTAATGTCAATGACAGAATCATGCCGATGATAAGGATGGCAGTGTCATCTGAGGGTCTGGAAGCACCACGGCATCCAACAAAGGTCTTCGGCCTTGTCCCTCACGCACAGAGATTTCTCCAGTGTCTCTGAATCTTTTGATGATGTTATGCACTGTAGATGATGAGATTTGCAAAGCCTTTGCAATTTGACGTATTCCACAATCATTTTTCGTACTCTTTCACAGATTGGAGAGCCTCTGCCTATCTTTACTTCTGAGAAACTCTGCATCTCTAAGACATCCCTTTTATAGCTAATCATGTTACAGACCTGATGTCAATTAACTTAATTAGTTGCTAGATGTTCTCTCAGCTGAATCTTTTCAAAATGTCTTGCTTTTTCAGCCCTTTGTTGCCCCCGTGCCAACTTTTTAGTGGATAAAAGTGTAAAATTTCTCCGTTTAAACATTTGTTATTGTTACAAATGAGGCTCCCACAGCCCCAACCCTTTAGCCTGTTAATCAACTGTGTTTGCTTGCCGCCTGCCCGATTCTCTGCCCGCTCTCTAGATCACGTCAACTGTTGTTTTCCCGTTTCTTCTGCTGTTTACTGCCCTGCCTTGTACTACCTTTTGTTTAATAAACTGCAGATGGATCATCACGCTACTGACTCGTCACGGTTATGTTCTCTATGTTCTATTGTGAATAAAATATTGGCTCATGTGATTTGAAAGTCTTTTAGTTTTCATTTTATTCAGATTTAAAAAACGTCCCAACATTTCCGGAATTCGGGTTGTATTTAAATTCTGTTTTTCTGTTTTAATTTTTTTGGATTCCATTTTAATTGTTAAATTAAGTTTTTACACTCAAAAAGCATGTCTAATAATTTAAAAACATGAAACTTACACAATTTAATAAATGTTTTACAATAATTACATTTTTAAGGCCCTATGAAATACATTTTTTCCAGATTCCATTTTATTTTTCCAAATTGTGTTTTCCTTTTTAATTTTTAATAACATTTTAATAATCAAAAAGCATGTTTACTCAGTTTAACTCATGTGTCTTTTTGTGGTTTAATATTCACAGACTATAGTCCATATGGCCTTTTGATTAAGTGTATTGATCTACTTTTGATTTATTAATCCAAAATTTGCCCAGTTCTGTGACATTCTGCATTAAACAGAAAATTATATTTTTATGACTGTATTACATGATTGTGTCTGTGTTTTCCACATTGCAGAAATCATAGGGCCCTGCTTAAACTGGCTCTGATGCATAATTGTAATGTAATTAGGAACTCAGTGCTTTTACCTGTTCGTCACATGATCAATAAGATGCTGTTTGAACATGAAGCTCCACTTTCTGATGACGTTGAGCAGGGCACTTTTGAAGGCTCGTGCATCCACCCTCATCCAGCTCTCAAACACATGGACGGGCTCCAGCCGCTGCACCTCCTCATATAAGGCCTCGTATGAGTCCACCTGCTCGCGGAAGCACTCCAGAGTCGGAGGGGTTTCTGGGACACCGTGCTCGGCATGGGCCTCGATCTCTTCGCTCGTGAGCACGTGACCGTACAGCAGGAACTGACGCATGAACTCCTTCCGGTCGTCCACGTAGAGGTAAGCGTAGCGTTCCAGGCTGTTACGATACTCACAACACTGTCCCATCACTTTCCTCACGCGCTCCATCAGAAGATGCCTCCACTCCGCAAAGTCCACCATGTCCTCCATATCAGCCTGAAGGAACAAGATGCCTTTATGTAAATATATCTGTCCATAAACCACTTGCTAAGCAACATGAAAACAAAATCCACTGCATTTACTTTCTTTATATGTGTTTCTGGGCTCATTATGCACAATTTGGAAAAAAAGATGTTTGTTCTTTCAAGATCTTTTATCAAAATGTAAAGACTTGATCTGCCTCTGAAATCTGATCTGCCTCTTGATAGTGAATCATGAATTTTCACTGAAATTACAGAACAGGTTTCTGTAGGTTTTATTAAGATAAAGTAAGATTTTTAAGACCAAGTAAAGAAAAACTTAAGAATACATTTAATTGAACACACAATATGTCAATACGTCCTCTAAATGAAAATGTCTTGTATTAGCAACACTTCAAAGTTTGAGAATACTACTTTGAATAGATTAAATAAATAAAAAGCCTTGTTTACCAATTCAATTGTCTAAAAATCCCTAGATCAAGATACATTTACTGGAGATGCAAAATGAAGATATGAAGTCTTGTTTTATATGAATTGATCAAAATGAAGTGAGTTTATGATTAAAACAAGAACAAATATCTGCCAATGCTTTGAGCATAAACTCAATTTATTTTGTTCAGTTTCTCAGAAAACAAAACAAAACCAAAAATAAATTATCTTCGCTATGCTTTTTAAAGGTGCAGTATGTACTATTGACAGCTAGTGGTTTAATACTGGAGAGAGTTGTTTCGTCCACCCCCACTTCATCAGAACTGATACTCATGCCGTTTGCCAGATTGATGACGCAACAGGAATGAACGCAGTTGACAATGGAAGGCAACAAGTCTTATATTGTAAGTTGATGAGTTGATTTAACCGTATTTAATATGCCTCTGGTCATAGAGATTTTTAGATAGATGCGGAGGCTTTTTTGGTCGGCTGTAATCTGAGATCTTTGACCCAGTTCGTCTACTTGCTTCCATGGGTGCAATACGCTGTGTTTCCTACCAAATGGCGACCTGGGCTATCAAAATACTATTGGTTAAATTGCCAGTGGGTGGGGTCACACAGACTAAAACAAAAACAGAAATTCCGACAAGGAACACACATTTCAAAGCAGAATAACTGAACCTAGCATGTTTTCTAAATATCTGCAAACATATTATGGTATTTTATGCTTTAGTACAGTCAAAAACTTACATAAAGCAACTTTAAGACCCGCAGAATCCCTGCAGAAGTATCATGGCACAAGGACACCTTTTCACAGTATCTAAATCCAGATGAAGTGATGTGTTTGGCTCAGTACCTGATAGTGTGGGAAACCAATGTGCTCAGATAAACGTGGCACAAGAGCAGAGATCCTAAAGATGCTATTGATGAGGCTCTCCACCAGATCATGGAAGCCATCTGAAGCACTGAACTCCAACGACGGAAAAAACACAATCTCAGGAATCTGCAGAAGTAGCTGGACCTCGAAGAGTGGGGCTAATCCAGCCTTCTGGTCTGTATCAGGGGATTGGTGTAATTGTTTAGTGCAGAACAATTAGTCTGCAATGAGGGAAATTTTTAGTAAAGCTTAAAAAAAAATGAAAAAAACCCACCTGTGTTTTCTAAGAAGAACTTGAGGGAGCTCTCGATAGCGTTGTAGAAACCATCGATGACCATTTCATCAACGTAATCCACATAAACCTTCCACTGCGCAGACGACGGGTCTGCTTTGAAGAGTGACATGTTGTCCTGAAACAAAACAAAAAGATAATTCTTATAAGGAGTAGAAATGTTTGGGTGAACAGTTCCTTTAAAATGCGTCATTCTGTCAGTTGTTATCTGATGGAATCACCGCTGGCTTTTGTCATTGCATACTTTCAGCAACAGATGGATCTTGGTTCCTGAAGCTCGGATCTGGCCATACGTTCTCTCCAGACGCTCGGTCTTATCTTCCAGGTTTAGAAGAGTATCTTTCTTCCCCTCCTTCCTCTCAAAGACTGGGGTAGTCCAGCTCTTCATGATAGTCTGGATCTCCTCAACATTGTCTTTAGTCCTCTGTAGGCGTTGCTCCAGGTCATGTACCGTCTCACGGACATCCTGGATGTATTCCCAAATCCCTACCAGAGAAAACACAGAGATTTAGTGTATATAAAAATCTACAGTATATAAAATCAAACATAAATGATCCTCTTACAACAGAGGGAAAAGTTTAAAACACTACTATTGTAATGATTATGTGGTGTGTTCACTTCTATCATACAGACAAAAGCAGCATGAACATTCTGCTCAACATCACTTTTTGGGCTCAACAGAAGAAATAAATTATACAGGTTTGAAACAACATGATGTGAACTATTTCTTTAAAAAAAAACATGATTATGAAGAAGTACAGTAACAGAGGCAGACTCATAAAAATAAGAACAATATAATTAAGCTCAATTATCAAATAAAAACACAAACTGATAAAAGATGTTTGACCTGAGCCTTCAACAAATGCTGATATTTTGAGTCATTTTAGTATCACTGAAATACTATTATACACTGAACAAAATTATAAACGCAACACTTTTGTTTTTGCCCCCATTTTTCATGAGCTGAAATCAAAGATCTAAGACTTTTTCTATGTACACAAAAGGCCTATTTCTCTCAAATATTGCTCACAAATCTGTCTAAATCTGTGTTAGTGAGCACTTCTCCTTTGCCGAGATAATCCATCCACCTCACAGGTGTGGCATATCAAGATGCTGATTAGACAGCATGATTATTGCACAGGTGTGCCTTAGGCTGGCCACAATAAAAGGCCACTCTAAAATGTGCGCTGAGTGTTCATAATGACGTTTGCATCACACTAACAGCTGTAGTGGATCAATCTCAGTTATCTGAGGGTTCGACACTGATCATCTCTACCTTGGCTTGTCCAGCAGAGGTTCTCCTCAGCTTCTTTGAGCTTGGCATTAATGTCTGTCAGCTGGCTCTGGATCAGCGGCATCTCCACCTCGAGCACGGTGCTCATCACTTTGTTGTACCAGCTGGTTGTGAGCTCCAGATTGGCCACATACTGCCACAGCAGCTCTCTGTTGGAATAAATGTCTGCAGCCATATCTGGAATGACTTCAGCCTGTCTGGCCTCCAGGTACTTCACCTCCCGCAGCACCGACACCAGCTACAGGACGAGACGAGAGTCACATTCGATAAGGGAACTGGCCTGTAGATATTAACATATGTGTGTGAGGAGAGCGACAGCCTGACCTGCGGGCTGAAGTTGACACAGATGAGTCTCGCTCTCTGCTCTCGGGATATCAGCGGCTTCTGGAGATTAAACTGTGACTTCTCAGCCACAGAACTCGTCCAGATGTCATACAGTTTAGAGGCGTATCTGGTGATGAAGGCAGCAGGAGAATTACTAACATGTCATTTTTGATCAGATGTATGCTAAAACTAGGGATTTTAATGAATGGTTGCTCTTCATACATCAAATGTGGGCAGTGCTTCAAACTGCCAAGATGAACAAAACAAAGAAGCTTCTTTAAAGAGCACTCTATACAAAGATGCCTTTTGGCATCAAATGCAATTGCAATGGAGATTTTCCAGCTGGATTAGATGGAAAGATAAATGATCGCATGAATTTTAGTCTGTTCAGAAGTAATATAGTGGACAAGCCATATGGAACACTTTTATAGTGCATGCTTTTGCTTGCTGGAGCTTGACAGTATGAATCACCATCCACCTTCATTCTCTCCAACATCTTTATTTGCTTTCACAGAATAAGTATGTGGTCAGAACTGCATATTAGAAAATGTCTTGAGCAACATTGATTTGAAGGACAGTACAGAAAGGAACGCTGAGGAATTGTGAACACTTCCTTAGTGAACATCCACATGCATCAAGGCTCTAAACAGGCAAACATTCAAATCTCAATTTTAAACATACGCACAGTTTTAGACCATCAAATACTTATCTAAGTAGGGTAACATGTTTGTAAGGTTTTAACTGTCGGTACAGCATTCATCAAGAAGCGTGTCGGGTCCCTGTACTGTTACAGTAATCTCTTTAGAGGCCGATTGTGAGAGGCCGCACACTCTGGCCTTTATTGGATTTGGTATGAGCTTGATCGTCTTATTAGAGTTGCAGAGCTGCGGTCCATGAAATCAAATATCGCTTTGCTTCACACAAGTCATATGTCTCAGTGTCAAGAAATAATGACTAGAGATACCAATAACAGCTCCAGCTAGATTGTGTTTACGCAACATCGCTGATTACCATCATCTAACGAGGAGGCTTAATTTCTGACTGGAGAGAACGCAGATCTGGCTCCTTGGGAAATGCATCATTTGTTTCTCACATGAAGGGAAACATACACATGCATCACGTCCTTGGTCACATGTAACATGCATTCAGCGACGCTTTACACAACCATTGTTCAAGCTGTGATATGGAAGCATTGCACATAATTGGAGAAAATGAGACCCTGAAGTAATAATCTACAGACACTAGTGCCTAAATGAGCAAATAAATCATGTTTTATTTGTTTATTCCATGTTGAGCTTGAGGTCCCTCGGCAATCCCACCCTATCTTCACGTTACACCTTACTGTTCACGCTTGCAGCAGAGAATTTATAGGTCTTTCAATAAAAAGCCTCATTTATTTTAACAAAGGTGGATCATAGCGGTCTATACATTGGCTACACAAAAAAAAACGGTTCATCTGGGATTAAAGTTATCAACTGAGACACACAATCAAAATAAACATGATTAATAACAGGGATTTAAAGGGGACCTATTATGCAAAAATCACTTTTATAAGGTGTTTCAACACAGTTGAAGGCCAGTGTGGCCACAGTGTGTGAAAACAACCAGCCTGTAATGGTAGAAATCCACCCACTCATTTTTTTTATAATCCCAATAAATCATAAACAGTCTCTCTGAACACGTGATTCCAGATTTCTCCCTACGATGATGTCGTTGTAGGGAAGAAATCCCGCCTCTTTGTGACGAGACACAGCCCTGAGTGAGAAGCAGCAGTCCGCCATTACTGTTTTCTTGCTGTAGCTGCTGGAGATATACAATGTCAGCGCCAAAGTGTTGTACTGTGGATTTCAAGTGTTGTGTTTTGGGATGCACCAACGAACATAGGAGTCATATTTGTTTCATAAACGCGCATTTACTATGCACAGTACAATAGTGATGGCCGCTTTTGAAACACTGCTTCACGATGCTTCGAAACCTCTGCGAATCATTTGTTTCGAAACAGTGGTTCGGAGTGCATATCAAAATGCCCAAGTCACGTGATTTCAGTAAACGAGGCTTGGTAATGTCATAACTGTTTCAAAACGTTTCAAAATTTCAATAGTTTACCTTAGGGGGTGATCTGTGTGAACCCATGAATCATGCCAGTTCGCTGAGATCGCCCCCAGAGGCGAACCATTGAACCAGCGTCTCTGATCACGGATCAGTTTTATCAATTTGTAGGCATTTTTAATGAGGCGTGTGTAATTAAAAGGATGAGTAGTAGTTAATAGTCTCTTACTGGCCTGTTTAGACAACCTCTCCATAAAACAAACAAAAAAAGCCCTGCAAATTAATAATAATTATTTAAAAAATGCATATTATACAGACACTTCATAATGGTATTTTATTATTTGAAAATATTAAAATATTATTTTCATTAATGGTATTTTATTATTTTGATTGCATTTAATATATTATACTTTCAAGAAAGCATTTGCATTGGGTTTGAAAAAAAAAAAAAAACGTTTTTTGCATGATTTGGCAAGAATTTTGTTGCATTTACACAGTTTTGACCAGCGGGCGTC
>JAFVLL020020529.1:47700-114379 GCA_021397915.2 Tor tambroides | reverse complement strand
TTTGCTTTCTTGATGCCACGGGACAGGTTGGCTCTTGCTGTTTTGAGAACTGCTTTGTCTCCCGATCTGAATGCGTCATCACGGGTCTTTAGCAGTCCACGAACCTCTGCTGTCATCCATGGCTTCTGATTGGCACGTGTGGTGATGTTCTTGGTGACTGTCACATCATCAATGCACTTTTTGATGTAAGCAGTCACAGTTTCAGTGTACTCCTGTAGGTCTGTGTGGTTGTTGTAGGTGGCCGCCTCTTTAAACATGTTCCAGTCTGTGTCCTGGAAGCAGTCCTGCAGTGCTGAGGTAGCATTGTCTGGCCATACTGTGATCTGTTTTTGGACCGGTTTGGCAAGTTTGAGAAGTGGTTTGTATGCTGGGATTAGCATAACAGAGATGTGGTCTGAGTACCCGAGATGGGGGCGGGGTGCAGCTTTGTACGCATTTTTTTCTGTTGTGTAAACCAAGTCCAATGTGTTGTTTTCTCTTGTTGCAAAATTCACGTGTTGGTAGAACTTTGGCAAAACTGTCTTTAAGTTTGCGTGATTAAAGTCACCGGATATTATGAAAAAGCCATCAGGGTTATTTGTTTGTTGCTCGCTGATAGCGCTGTACAGTTCGCGAAGCGCGTCCTTAGCGTTTGCACACGGGGGAATGTAAACCGCGACAATAACAATGAACTCCAATGAACAATGAAGATAGAAGGGTCGGCACTTCACAATTATAAACTCCACCAGCGACGAGCAGTGTTTTGACAGTAATACAGCGTTGTTGCACCATTCTTTGTTAATATACACACACAAGCCACCACCACAAGTCTTACCAGACAGTGCTGTATCTCTGTCCGCTCGGTAGCTAGCAGGTTAGCCCATTTAACTGAATGGCGGAGTCCGGGATGTTGTTGTTTAGCCACGTTTCGCTAAAAACGAACACGCAGCACTCCCTTGTCTCACGCTGTGTAGTCCGACAGAGTCGAATTAGGTCCAGTTTATTTTCTAGTTTCCTATTTTCTAGTTCCCTTTTGACAGGGGAACAACAAATGCTGATGTCCAGATCTTAGGGATTAGTTAATAATGAAAGATTGAATAGAGATGTCAGCAGAGGAGAAATAAAATCAGCTGCTAGTTTTTAAAACAATGGGGCAATATGATTAGGACCTAGCAATTTATTCACACCTAGTTCTTATAAAGCAGAACAATCAGAGAGAGCAATTTGTTGACAAACTCTCTTGTCCATAAATCATGTTCAGTTTCATGGAATTCTACATCAGAATTCATATCACGTTTTTGTTTGAAATAAAGACCCCGATGCATTAAAATTACTTTTAAAACTATTATGCATTTGCATTTTTTTATCTACAATTTTGGTAGAGTCTGTCATACAACGGGGAAGCTCTGTAATGTTTTGTTACCAGTTAGAAACTTAATATTCCACCACAGCTTCCTAGAAAATAAACAGTGATGTAAAGAAAATAATAGAAGATTGACGCCCCAAGTAGCCCATGTTTTACAATAACTGGTTTCTAGCTCGTTAACCAGCTACCATGTTCCCAAAACCATCTTATGACCTAGCCTGCGTCCCAATGTGCATACTATCCATCCTAAATTGTATGTGATATTAATACTATTTAGGGCAGGGCCAGTTTGAAAATGCATTAGTAGACTTTCGTTTTCGTTTTATCCACAAAGGCTCCAGCATGGGAGGGGCATTTGATGGACTGTGAGAGCCATATTGTGACAGAATTCCGGTCCGTTATTCAGCCACCGATTCCCATTGTTTTGAGTGCAACGTCGGCTGTTGTGTGTCCTGTTGTTTCCTTATTTTACACTCCAAAACCTTAATCTTTTATCCCATGTTTACGTTCTAGATGTCACAGTCTTAGTAGTCTCGTGGTTAACAGTTAAACCTGTAAGTTAAGCGGGACTGGCCTTTTTCCTTCCTTTACCTAAAGCAGGGCTCTTGAGAGCTGTAGGCGTCTTCTCAAATTACAACATCCGCACGGAACGAGCTATCGAAGGAGAGGAGCTGAGCTATGGCGTCCACCGTCCCGGTTCTTCTGCTCCTGGCTGCGGGTTTATTCACGGCAACATTCGGTAAGTGTCTAAAATACCTAAAGAAACGGCCTCTTAGCGTTCAAACTTATTCTTGTTGACGGTTTGTCCGGGTAAACCGATGTCTGCTAAGTATACAGCTGGATCTGCCCTGACAAACAAACGACATGAAATGCGCTGGCACCTCAAGAAGTGCGTGTTTGAGGCACATATTCTTTGTTTTTGTTTTTTTGCTAAGTGCTAAAGCGTGTATTTTCTATGTGTCATTTATAATGTTTTTTTTGTCTTGTTTTGTTTTTTAATGTTTCACGTGTAGTTTTTAGTTGGTAGTTTTTTTTCTTTTTCGTCTAAAAATGATTTTTCCAAGTAAACAAAACAATGATTATTGGAGTACGTTTTACTAAAACACGTTTCAGCCTTTCTACTTACAAATTTTACACGTAATTCAATAGGCTTGTTTGTAATTATTTGTAAACTGTATTAGCAATTTCTGATTAATTTTTTTTCTACACCAAGTTTTTCAGTGTAGTGAATATATAGATATCGTTTGTAATCTGTTTAAGTATTCAATGCAAGTTTTGCATAGGCTATATGAAATGTTTGATCTTTATGAAGTCTTAGGAAGTCTGAAAACATCTGAAATGTGATGCATTTCCTCATACCATAAGGGTCTAAAATCAGCTCACAAGTGATGCAATACAGCTTACAGGAATTACTTTATAAATGTAATAATGTTGTTCCAGTGTTTATTATCTTGCATGAAACACAAAAGAAGACGTTTGGCAGAAAGTCTGTGCTGCTCGTTTACATACAAGAAAAATAGATGGTTATTTACACTTTCAAACTCTAAAAAGCCATAAAATTACCATTAAAATAATCTAAATGACTATATTCCAAGTCATATTCCAACTACTTGGGTTCGGGTGACCTGAAGGATACCAAGATTTTAATTTGTGGTTGAACTACCCCTATAATATATTTTTGGCCAACATGTCATTTATTTCTTGTCTTTTTGCTTTGTTTAGCCGACGATGACTGCAAAAGCTACATTACCAGCAGTGGTATGCTGAAGCCCTCCATTGACTGCGGGTTTTTACAATTCTGTTGTGGGACGTGTGATAACAGATACTGCTGCTCCAATCCAATTATGAGGTTATCCGAGGATGAACAAGACGACTGTCTTTTGTGAGCAGTTTTACTTCTCTCATGACAGAAAAAATGTATTTCATAGTTTCATACTGTAACAAAAGCATCAAAGTAGGCACACCACAGCTCTAGAGATAGAGAAGTTTTTAAGTATGTTCTCACCACAAGTGACCATAGTTTCATACTGACAAGAGTGCACCAGCTGCAGCTTACTCTTTCTGTCGCTAGTCACCAAACTAGGTTTTGAAAATAATGACTTCCCAAACACAATGCCCATTTTTGTTTGACTGGACAAATAGATTGTGATACCATTGGTTGAGTCAATGTCGCTGTGCTGGGATAGCCGGGATGTTATGATTTTATGTGCATTTTTTAGGGAAATCCATCTGAAAATTTGAATAAGATTGTGATTTAGGTCATATATGAACCAATAAAGTGTGTTTCTAATGTGTTTTTTTCATAATCTGTCCTAAATCAGTGATAATAAGTCTGTCGTTGTCGGCGTGACCATAGCGGGGCTTGTGGTCTTCATCATTATGTTCATCATCTGCTGCGTCTGCCCCTGCTGCTGCATCTACAAAATGTGCCGAACACCCAGACGTAAGTGTCTACGATTGCAGATTGTATCCATTCTTGTTCATGTTTTCAATTTGAGACACAATAAAATTGGACGGGGGTCACATTCCATGTTCACATGTGAAGCCAATGAAAAATATTTGGCAGTTTCTCAAACTGAATCTCACAAAATCCATCACTAACATGTTAATTGCAACATTATTTCCATGTAAAATAGAGTAAAAATCTCTAATATTGTCTGCTGTATTAGTCTTGTGTACTATAAAAAACAAAACAAAAGTCAAAAGGACGCACTTTGGTAATGAGAATGATAATGTACTTATGCAAAATGTAATTTTTTAATATTATTTCTTTTAATTTTGGTGTAAAATATGATTTAGGCTGTGTTTATGTATTCAACAGTTTTTCCACAAGTTTACACTTTCTCTGACCTTGTAGCCTATAATAATATTATACTAAGTATTATTTTTCCTAAAATATAAAAAAAATATTTAAATATCAAATTTTATTAAATAATGTTATAATATATAAATATTATAATTAATTAAAAATTAATATAAAAATTGAGAGTAGGAATTCTAAAATAAAAGTCAAAAGGTCTGGATGTGTTACAGTGAGAATGTTTTTATGCAAAATATGTGAAATATTGGGTCAAAATATGACCTATATGTCAGACAGGGTACAACTTTTTTCCACACGTTTAGACTTTCTCTGACCTTGTAGCCTGTGCTACAAATGCTGGAATGTGTCTTTTGAGAGTGGAAAAACTGAATGCTAGAGCATTCTGGGATTCCCCACCCAGTCTGAGTCACTGTGTCCACAGCAACCACAAACAGGGGAGGAAGTGCCCATGTGCTACAGGAAGAGGCTTACAGTGCCACCAGCCTCTGTAAATGAAAGTGTCACAAGTGTCACAAGATGCTCACATGACAGCTGACGTCTCACCTTCAGAATGTCTGTTTTAAACATTTAGTTACGTAGTGGGGAAGAAGTGTTTTGGCTTCCCACTCTGGGAACTAGCAATGTAGTACCCTTCTTAAAGCGACGGTGCACCGGTGCACCTAAAATACAGAATATTCATTTCTGAGTGCACTACCCCTTTAAGAAGGGAATTTCCTTCGGGACAATAAAGTTTATCTTATCTTATCTTATCTTATCTTAAGTTCTTAAAAGTATGTTGTTCATATGAAAGACTCGGTTAAATTCACTGACCTGCTAAAATTGTCAACATGTTTATCTGTTTTCTGCTTTAAGCAGTGTTATTTTAGGATCATTGACTTGCTATTATAGTTTTTATTAATATTTTGAATTAGCTTTTATTTTTATACTTTTTTCTTCATTTTGATTTTAGTTTTTGTCATTTTTATTAGTTTTTTTTTTAAATGTTTTAATTTTTATTTCAGTTTTAGTTATTTTAGTACATCAAATGAAACTAAATAAAAATGAGATTTTTAAAATAAATTTTTGAAAATAAAAATAAAGTTTTATTTTATTTTCATAATTTGTAAGTATTCTGGTTTGTGTAACATTGTAGTTAACTGTAGTAACCCTGGCTGGAAATATGTTGTTGGTTGTATGTGAGGTTGCAGAACAGCATTTCTTCACAGGGTGGATTGTTTTTATTTTCAAAATGTGTTCTTGCAGTAGGACAACTTTGATAAACTTATTTATATATATATATATATATATATATATATATATATATATATTAGTGCTGTCAAACGATTAATCGCATCCAAAATAAAAGTTTTTGTTAACATAATATATGAGTGTGTACTGTGTATATTTCTTATGTATATATAAATAAAAACACATGCATGTATATATTTTAGAAAAATGTTATGTTTATATATCAGATATATATATATATATATATATATATATAATATAAAAAGTAATATAAATATATAAATGTATATACATGTAAATATTTTCAAAAATATATACTGTATGTGTGTGTATTTATATATACATAATAAATGAACAGTACACACACATTATGTAAACAAAAACTTTTATTTTGGATGCGATTAATCGTTTGACAGCACTAATATATATATATATATATATATATATATATATATAACCAGTTTCTAATAATTAAAGCACAACTAGATGTTGAAGTCTAGTGCATTTCAAATTTCGCCATTTAATCACGACAAAGAGGAACTACAGCTGTGATTGTGGTTGCAGATATTATCTGGCTGCCCTTCTTTATTTGGTTAAAAAAAAAGGTATATATACACACTAGTGGTCAAAATATTGGAATAATTGAGGTTCTCTAATGTTAAGGATTTTTGAAGGATTATGTGATACTGGAGTAATGATGCTGGAAATTCAGCGTTGTATCACAGGAATAAATTACATTTTAAAATATTTAAATTAAACAGTTATTTTAAATTGATAATATTTCACAATATTACTGTTTTTATTGTAAGTTTTGTCAAATACATGTATTTTTGGTCAAATACATGTAGCCTTGGTGAGCATAAGAGACTTCTTTCAGAAACATAAAAAAATCAGCAGTGTCTTTTATATAATATGTATGTATGTTATGCATGGACTGTGAATCCCTCAACTCATTATTCATGTTCGTTTGCCTTTGATTGTTTCTACAGCTGTTATGGGAGCAACAACCACTACAGTCGTAAGCACACAGTACCCTCAGCAGCCTGTTGTCCAGGGAGGTCAGTACCCACCGTACCAGCCCATGCCGTCTCAGGCCGGTTACGGTGGCGCACCAGCTTATGGAGGACAACCCATGCCGACGGGACCATATCAGGGCCAGCCATATGCAGCGGGACCACCCCCATATCAGGAGGCCGGTAAGATAATACAACCTTGCACAACAGAAAGTTCAGTCAGCTGGGCAATATATACAAAAAATCATGATCAGTTTGCTGTAAATGCTGTGAATGTTGCAAGATTTTATTGGGAAATTATGTAGTTTAGCAATCCTTCATTGTCTCATGACTTGTGAGTCATGAGTATGACAGTGTTAAGACAGATTCTTTGAATTCAGAATGTTTCAGCGAATCAATTCACAGTGATTCATTTGCGTTGTCACTGAAAAACTTTGTTTGTGGCACTTTTGATTTATTAAAGGGGTGGTTGATTGTGATTTCACTTTTTTAACTTTAGTTAGTGTGTATTGTTGCTGTTTGAGCATAAACAATATCTGTAAAGTTACGGCGCTGAAAGTTCAATGCAAACGGAGATATGGTCTTTTAAAATTCTGGCAGTTTAATGCCTACAAAAATGGCTCGTAGGGACTACAAGAGGCTACTTCCTGGGTTTGTGACATCACAAACCCAGACATTTACATAAACCCCGCCCCCAGGAACATGCAACAAAGGGGGCGAGGCCATGTTGTTCTGCTTTAGAGAAGTTGCTGCCATGCCATCAAAACTAGGGGTGCATGAAAAAAAATATTCATATATGAATCGCACTTATGACAATTCTAAGGAATTCACAAGCTTCAAAATCGATGTTCTAAAGCAGCGGTTCTTAATCCTGTTCCTCGCATCCCCCTGCTCTGCACAATGCCTGTTTTAAATGGAAGCAGAAACATGCTGTTTTAGTGCACGTCTCTTTAAATGTAAATGAGCTGCTGCTCCCCGCCCCCTTTTCCAGCTGGTATCTCAGATCTCTGCCAAAAAACATCTGTTTGGTTTTGATGATCATGTAAATCACGCTGAAATCATGCGTTTTAGCCACATTAGCACGTATTAGCACGTATACAGAAAGTGGCGTTCACTTGCAGTGAAAAGTACTAAACTAAGTTCTGTTTCACAGAAGTTTGTTAAAAACACACAAGTTACAAAAACATAGTCGGTTATGTCTGTGAACAGAAACAGCTGGGAAAGAAATCACATTTTTATATGAGATCTACGTATTAAGTGACAGCAGCGTAATATACAGTACCTATAGTTCTGTCTACACTGTTAATATGACCCAAACAATAAAATAAAAGCAGAAAATCACTCACTGCTCTGGACTGAACAACTTCTATCGTTGTAATAAGATGACATTTCTTACATGAATGCTGCTTTTAAATGCTCCAGCTGAAGATAAACATGGCGGATTGTGTGCGGCTCACTCAGGGCGGGGGGTCTCTTGCTAATACAGCAGTGTCTGTCAACAATCGTGGGTGGGGCTGGTAAAGTGTGATGTTCATTTTATTTATAAAAGCCCCAAGTAGTCATTAATTCTACAACATTAAATTGTTTAAAAATAACATTTTTCTTATACAAATGTGTGTCCGTAAATCTTGCATAAACTCTACTGTACCATACTTTGACTTTAAATTGGTGGCATTATCTCCCACATCTTTTATCACTTTCCCTCACTGATAAGACCTGAAGCACTGAAAAATCTGTGTACTTTCTCTGTGATCGGTAAGCTCTGAGACACTGTTTATGATTTATGGGGATTAAAAAAAAAGTTGAGGATGGATTTTTATATCATTATAGGGTGGTTGTGTACACACACTGCCAACACACATGTAAAACATGTAAAAGGGAATTTTGCATAATAGGTGCCTTTTAACAAACTTTTTACTTTGTTCTTGCATTAAACATTTTTAATCTATTTGCATATTGTGGCTGGTTAAAATGGAAAAAAATTTGGTAGGTTGGTAATATTTTTTTATTGTGTTTGAAAGAAGTGTCTTATGCTTGCCAAGGCTGGATTTACTTAATCAAAAATACAGTAAAAACAGTAATATTGTGAAATATGATTGCAATTTAAAATAACTGTTTTCTGATTTATTGTATTTTAAAATGTAATTTATTCCTGTGATCAAAGCTGAATTTTCAGCCTCAGTGTCACGTGATCCTTCAGAAATTATTCTAATATGATGATTTGCTGCTCAAGAAACATTTCTTATTGATATTAATGTTGAAAACAGTTGTGCTGCTTAATATTTTTGTGAATTTTCAGGATTCTTTGATAAATAGAAAGTTCAAAGAACAGCATTTATTTGAAACGATGCAAATCTTTTGTAACATTATAAATGATTTTACTGTTACTTTTGATGAATTTAATGAATCCTTGCTGAATAAAAGTATTAATTTCTTAAAACCCAAAACCCCAAACTTTTGAATGGTAGCATTAAAATACAAAGTCTTACTGATTTAGGGTTCACTTTGCTTGCTAGAATCTAAAAAAAATTGCATGGTTTTCACCTGAAAGGTTCGCTCTACATTGAAATCGAAAAAAAGGGGAAGTGTTGGATAGAGGTTTCATTGACTCAAAGTGAAGCTGTAAATTTGCATGTGTTTCCAGGAGGCCCAGGATATCCTGTTCCCTACAGCCAGGCTGCGTATGACGGCGGGCAGGCCGCGTACCCCATACAACCACCAGTTCAGCCCGGTTTCGCTCACCCACCTCCACCAGCAGACTACAGCTCAACTCAACCGGCTTACAACCCCGCCTACATGGAGCCACCAAAGACCGGCTACTAAACCACAACCTGCACTGTTGATGGTTACGTAGTTTTATCCTACAACTGCGCCATGTACATCTACTGTGGACAGCATCCTCTAATTGGGTCGGGAATGAAATGATCGGTGTTCGCTATCAGTGTGCGCTTGTGTGTCAGCATCATTTTCTTTACACTTAATTGTATATAAATATCTTTTTATTTACTCCAGCCATTGTGCATGACTCCAAGCCATATAATGTTTGTGTTTTGTTTGTTTTTGTCCACTAAGCAAAAGGGAATATATTTTACCAGCATCAGAACTGACAACACGTTTAGTCTTGAAATGCCATTAAAAGCCTTAAATATCTCCAGCTTTATTTTATCCTGGGAATCTGCACAAAACATTGACACTTTATCAGTTGGTGCATTTGAACAACGCTAGCATGCTGTTTAGATGTTTTCACGATTCACATAGCATTCAGGTTTATGAAATTGTGAATGTTTGTAACAGTGTTCTCGTGCTCAGAGATCCAGAATATGCCTTATTTAATGCAGCTTATGCAGCAAATTACATGTGGACACCTTAAACGCAATGTTTTCACCGTGTGTTTGGATAATTTTATGGAATTTGGGTTTTGGATGTTGTAGAAATTCCCTGTTTATGAAGGAGGCGTCAACACATTTTATGTTTCCCTTGTGAACTCTTTACTTGAGGGCCTGAAAAGCATTTGAATATTGCTGTGTGAGCAAGAATGGCCATAATTCAGTCCTGACTGGAAGCCAAATGACTTTAAATAATGTGAAACACTCGTTTTTAAAACTCCCACTCAAGGTCTGAAAGAGGGTGAAATTGTAAGATGTTTGGCTGCTTTGTTTGATTCTTTGGAAAATGCTTCGACATGCTCTTCCGTGTTATGAAGTTAGGTCATATGTTATGAATCCCTCTCTGTACAATCTTCCACAGATTCCTGATGGGTGTGTCAGCTCACATTTTTGAGATGTTCTTGGTTTATTAACTGCAAGTATGTTAAAACTGATCAGTGTTTTACGTTAAAATGTTTATGTATTCAAGCATCTCCATGTTTGCAACCGCAAATAAAAAGAAATTGTGCTGGAATCACTGTTAAACACTGTCAGACATTCTCATTTCAAATATTTTAGGCAGAACTTTTGTTTACCTACACAGAGGAAGTTAGAGAGTGTACAGGAAGTGAGCATAATCATGTGTTGTTGACTAATTCTAATTAAAAACTGTACATTTACGCTGATACTTTGGTCGTCTTGGGAAAGTACATACCACCAGGGACATGCAGAGAGTTCTGCAGGGGCTCAAATGTAAATTAGGGGCAATGTAAAAAATAATTATATGTGTGTCAAAAGTTTGGATACATTACTATTTTGTAGTTTTGCAAGAAGTAATTTATGGTCATCAAGCCTGCATTTATTTGATCAAATTAAAATACATTTTATGCTATTCTGATTTATTATCAATATTGGAAACCTGTGATACTTTTTTCAGGATTATTTGATTAATAAAAAGTAAAAAAAAAAGAAAAAAAAAGCACAGCATTTAAAATATAACTTTTGTAACAATATACGTTGAAAAGCTTGATGTCAGTATTTTTTTTTTTTTTTTTTTTAAAGAAGTTAGTTTTCATTCAGCAAAGATTTGCTAAATTGATAGAAACAGTGATCGTAAAGACTGATATTGTTTGAAAACATCTCTATTTTGAACAAATGCTGTTGTTTTTATTTTATTTATCAGTGAACCCCAAAGACGTATCATGGGTTCCAAAAAAAAATAATAAAAATAAAAAATAAATATATATAAAAAATAAGCAGCACAACTGTTAACAATATTGATAAATCAGCATATTAGAATGATTTCTGAGGGATCATGCACTGAAGACTGGAGTAATGATGCTGAAAATTTAGCTTTGATCACAGAAATAAATGATATTTTAAAGTATATTAAAATAGATAAACATTCTTTTAAATTGTAATAATATTTCACAATATTACGGGTTTTTTTCTGTATTTTTGATCACATAAATGCAGGTTTGATGAGCATAAGACATTTTCATAATGCAGCATAATTATCAAAAATGGTAATATAATATAAAATCCTTTCATGCTTACACTTCACATAATAGGCCTGTAGGTGGCACTTGGGCTTCATTAACTAAAATAGTTTCAACAAATAGTAAACAGTGCATCATAGATAAACGTAATCGAACTGAATACTGATTACCATTATTGCGACTTTTGGCGCTGCGTGGTTTTGTGCCGTGCTTTTTCATTTCATTACCTTATTTTACTAGGCAGAGCTGGTGATGACAGAACTGTCCCCAGAACTGAAACCCGTGCTACTTTCATGTCTGTAGTATCACTTCGCGGGATCGCAGTCGTTTGAATACAAACACATTTTGGCGCCATTTTGCCTCTTAGTTATGGACTGTAGTGTAACTTACCTCAGATGACTTTGCTATTAATATTACTGTAATATTATTGTAGTATTTGTCTTATGTTATGCCGATTGTCTTGTACATAAAAAAATCCGTTTTAGTTTGTTTGTTTTGTTTTAGGATAATATACAGGTGAAATTATAAAATTATTTTACCTAAAATCAAAATACACCTCCATGGCATAACTATTTTTGTCAGCCATTCACAAGTATCCCTTTCCGCACAGCATTAATCCACACAATTATTATTAATGAACCTGGGGCCTGTTCTATATAACAAGTTTGCCGAATAAGCCAGGCTTATTTCAGCTAGTCTGACTTATTTTGAACCCAAACCTAACTGCAATAAACCTGGCTTATATGGACATATCGTAACCTGGTTTTATGAAACAAATATTACTCTATTTACAGCATTTGTCACGTTCTGTTGATTACCACAGAAAATAATTTCTACTTTCAGTTTATAAAATCTAAAAGAGACACTTTTCTACAATAATGGACTTAAAATGGAAGTCTATATTCTGTAATACAAAAAGAATGAAAATGCCACAGGTGATATAGAATTAATTCTTTAATTCGGATCATTGGTGCTCAGTTTTTAAAAGAATGACAAAAAACTGAAGAGACAAGACAAACACAATGTTTCTAAAGGGAAATTTGCAAGATACACCCTTGTTTATTACAAAACATGACTTTGTGTTTGATCGTTATGACCCCGTTTCCACATCCATGTCTTCAACGTACTCCGTTTCAGATCTGCAGATCTCCTCCAGAGCCAGTTCTGTGACGATATAATACAGCTTAATGCACTGCAATGGACTAATTTCAAGATAAATGTTATATAAAGGATGTTAAATGTGCTATACCAAATGTTCAAGCTAATCAAAATAACATTGGCATCAATGATGATATAACTGAATGTAGAGACACGAACCCACCTTCGCTCTCTGACAGTTCTGGGACCAGACGGAACGTGTCTCTGATGGCGGGAATGACCTGATCGTACATGTGCAGGACGTCCAGACAGTGTTCGGAAAAAGACGAGTCCTTCAACAGCAGCCAGTGCAGTAACATCAGAGCTTCTCGCAGTACCTGCAATCCAGGACTCGTCCAGCTCTGATTACCCGCTCTTTGACTTCCTCTGCCTTTTGTTTTCAGCCATTGTCTGTGCAAAACCACAACAACTGTCCGAACCACCTGAGGAGGAAAAAAAATGTATTGTGTGGTCAGTTCCAGAGATTTCAGTATCAATGTTTTCTTTCATTTGTTTTGAACGTCCTATAAACAATAATAATTTCCCATTGTGTTTCTGTAGTCATTTTGTCTTATTATTTGCTAAAAATAAATGACAAAGAAAACAAACAGATTTTGAAGCGAAAAAAGTGTTTATGTCTGAATCAGACCTCATTAATACACTGGCAGGATGATTCACACAAAGCCGCCCATGTTCCTGTCTTCTGTGTGAACAGTTTGGTTAATAACCGGATGACCTGTTGACAAAAGAATCCGATTTTTAATACCATTTCTATGTAAGTAATACATTGCAAATGAAATACTACAAGATAATCACCTCAAGTTCTAAACGACTCCACACATCCTCAGAAACGGATTTATCCGGTCTAGAGGTGACGTACTGGAATATTTTGAGAAAAGGACACTGATCTGGGGGAAGAGGGAGAGTTTGTGTTAAATCATGCCAACAGAAGACACTTAATGGAGCACTAAAAGACACTTACATTCATGTGAGCAGAGTTTAGTGGCCATCTCTTCATTATAGATGATAAACGACAGAAATCTCACAGACAGATGGACTATTCTGCAGGACGTCTCCAGAGTCAGACATTTAGACAACACCTGACTTGACATCACCACCTGGAGTCTACATTTGAGAAATGAGACAGCAGTTTAATTCGTTTTATCATTATTATTATTTACTGAAAAAAATAAATCATAAAATAAAAAAAATAAATCTCCTGGTCTCATGCAGCGTTGAGGATGTCTAATTTCTGAAGTAATCATAAAATGAACTGTTATTCCATGTGAGACGTAAATTACTGTGATTTCCTTCTTACTTTGGAATATAATAGTTAGTTTTCTGAAATAAGGCAGCCTCAATGACGTATGCAGCTGACAAATGTGTTCTTCAGAAGGCTGTAACTGTTGTTCTTCCTTCTGTTTTTCAAAATAGCATGTGACATAGAATACAGTATGCAACATGAATGCAGTATATAGTATGCAACACTTCAAAAAATAGGATGCTACATTAGTCACACCACCTCAAGACGTTGCATGTTTAATTTGGCGAGAATCCAGTTTTACTGCATAAAGTATTCCATTTATATCTAATCTAATTCTGTCTAATATTACGCAGTCTACGCAAATAATCAAGATGGTTTAAATAGTTACTGATTTTATTAGTCATAATAAAAATGGACAGAAGTTGAGAAGGCTGCATTGTAGGAGCCAATTCAATCCAAAGAACTGAAATAAAATCAGACAGATTGAGAGATAGATAGATAGATAGATAGATAGAGAGAAAGAGAGCGAGAGAGATAGGTAGACAGAGAGATAGATAGATAGGTAGAGAGATATATAGAGAGAGAGAGAGAGAGAGAGAGAGAGAGAGATAGGTAGAGAGGTAGGTAGATAGATAGATAGATAGGTAATATATATATATATATATATATATAAAAATCTAATTCAAAATATGAACAAAACCTATAACAGTATATGATACTAAACCTCAAGAGTTGGTTGTCCTGCGCTCTCTCTGCCAGCATACTAAGCGTCTTCAAACTAGCGCTCACTAGCGCCTCCCTCTGGCCAGCGGCGGTAATGAAGGCCGGATCTGCCAGCTGCAGGATCCTCCTGAGAAGAGGCAGCTGTGTCTGCGTGTCCCCGTTCAGATGTTCAGAGGCGCTGAGGAGATTTTTCGAACCCTGCGGTCTGTTTACGTCCTCTTGATGGCACAAAACCTCCTCCAGAGCCTCGCTGCTGTAGCACACTACATGATACAGCGCTTTCATGGCGGCCAGGGCGAACTCCTCCTGTCCGCTGAGAGACTCCTCCAGACTTGAGGCCAGGCTGGAGTCGGTCGATCCCGACAGTGAGCTGCCGTGGAGCGAGGCCTTCGCTGAGCTCTCCACCGACTCCAGCGACTGACAGTATGTGCTGATGTGGAAGCTGAGCAGGGGCAGGAAGTGCACCGCGGCTGGACAGGAGCGCCGGGCGGCTTGGAGAGCAGCGGCTGGGTTATGTGGGACTCTATCGGGGTGATGGAGAGCTAATGCGGTCAGAGCGGACGTAGCCAGACTCTGCAGCTGATGGAATCGAGCTTGAGGACGGTGAAACGATCTGAATTCTGTGGAGGACGAGCTGGAGGTGGCCGAAGATCCCCTGAAGAAAGAGGGAAGAAGAAAGAAATTCACCATAGTCCAACATTTCAAGCACATATTTAAAGATACAATAAAAATTTAATTGCCACAAGTTTTCTAGGCCTAAAAATCTGCTAATTTAAGATTTTTTTTTTTTTAATTTCCCTATATTTTAAGGTCTTCCTGTTGTTGTTGTTGTTTTTTACTTTCAGAAACAAATCAATTATTAGTATTAGTACATTTTTCTATAATATTTAATGTTATAAATAATAAAATAACAAATATTTTAATAAATTCAAAAGTAATATTTCAAACATCATGATGTAAAAATGAATACTACTATTAGCAATAATAATTAGTTATTTTTATATTTAACTTAAATAACAAACTACCATTTTAATAACAAAATGTTTTAAATGCAAAAAAGCAAATGTCGATGTAAAAATGATCATTAATAATAAATAATATAAAATACACCAAATCATAATATTTTAATGTTTTAAAAATGAAAAAGCAAATATGATCTAAAATATCATTAATAAGAAATATTGTTAACAATATTCTACATTTAGTTTAATAATAAATAAAATACAACAAATAATAATATTTTAACGTTTAAAAATGCATAAAGCAAATATCATGACCTAAAAACAACTTTTACAACTACTACTAGCAATAAGAATAATAGTTATTGTTATAATC
Organism: Tor tambroides; assembly: GCA_021397915.2. Classification (NCBI taxonomy): domain Eukaryota; kingdom Metazoa; phylum Chordata; class Actinopteri; order Cypriniformes; family Cyprinidae; genus Tor; species Tor tambroides. The sequence continues at coordinate 98,650 of JAFVLL020020529.1, read as the reverse complement.
AGTACAGTATTCTGTACTATTTAATTTAATTAGTACATAATACAAATACAATTTTAATAATAAATAATGAAATTTTAATAATAATAATGTTAATAGTAATATGAAAATCAGCATGTGTCATGATGTAAAATGTCTTAAAAAGATTGTCTTTAATTTTTTATTTTCTGAAATGAATGTGAGGCTGTAGAGTGACGTGTTCTGTATGCCGTTATTAATGAACCATATGCATCTCTGCTCATGTGACAAAGTATATTTGATCAGTGTTTAAAAAGTTGACATTGTTCAAACGTTCCACTGGAAAATACCACCAAACAAATGACGCAATGGAAATTTCCATCCTTACAGCACTGTATGATGAAGCTTGTAAAAGTGGGCCGATGAGTTCCCAAAACAAACAGTTGCATGTAATGGAAGCCGATGTTTACAGTAGGTTTCTCATGTTTCAGGACATTCAAGACATGCACAAACACAATCAGAAGTGAGAAGTGTTTAATTAGGATGCTCCTCCCAGAGGCTTACGGGCTGACGTATCCGTGCGGGGACAGGATGTTCGGCAGAGCGTCAGGACTGATGGACAGCAGGTGACACAGACCCAAAGCGCTCGGATCCAGCGGCTGCTGCAGCAGCAGGTTCAGTAACACACAGCCTTCAGCAGAACAAACCACAGCATCACTGCAACACACCGAGATAACAGAAGCAAGAAGATCTGTGCGAGACATCTGATCAGCGCTTACCCTCCTGATGGTGATCGTCTGTGCTGAGGGTTCGGTCCAATCGGGGTTCTTCTGTGAGGAAACGTTTGGACTGAGCTGGTTTACCATCTGATAGAGTCAGAAAATGTGATATTTAGGGATGGAATGAGAATGGAAACGCGTCAGCAGGCAGGAAATGTGCATAAGCATAGAAGTAAAAAATTCATACCCTCTAATAAATGGGCTTTTTTGACAGGAGATATTTTCTTGGAGAATTCGGCTGAGAAGTTTTCTTTAGTCATGAACGCTCGACTCGCAGGAGAGTGAACGCTGTGTTAACAACAAAAACACCACGTAAAATAAACTCATGTTTGTCTGGAGCAGATTTTAGGTAACATTCTACTCGGTCAATAATGATTAATTTTATTAATATTATTAAAATTAATTTTAAATTTCAACTCGGTTAATGATTTTTTTTAAAAAATTAATATTTAATATGATCAATATTAATATTAATTACAATAATATTGATATAAAAATAATATATTAAAAAAAACAGTAATGCCTTTACTTTTAATAACACTACTCATTAATATTATTAATATAAAAGCAATAGTAATACTTCAATATTACACTGTTTAACAATAACAAAACAACAAAAAATGTTTACATTAATTTATATTATATTAAAAAGGATTGTGTTTACTGATTTAATAATAATAATAATAATAAATACTATTAAGAATTATTATTATTTCTACTATTATTAATATTGTTGTTATTAAATATTATACAGTATTACTATTAATAGTAAATAATGATAATAATTTAATAATAATAACAATTATTAAATAATAATATAAATGATTTTTAAACAATAAAAAAGTATTACTATCATTTATTTTATAATAATAATAATAATAATAATAATAATAATACATATATACCAATAATAACCCTACAATAACAGTACAAATAACAACAATTATTACTTTTACCATGAAATTATATAATTGTTATTATTACTATTAATATTACTAATAACATTGTTATTAAATAAAATCATTATTATTATTTAAATAATAATAATAATAATAATAATAATAAAGTGTTTCTACTACTTACTACTACTTGTTTTTTTTAAATATTAAAGATAATATTATAATTAATATTTTTAGTATCTATAATATTATCACTATTAATATTTCTATTGTTATTAAAAATAATGAATTATTACTATTAATTACTCTTTATAATAATAAAATCTTGATGGTATTATTGAAATATTTAGTACATTTTAATTTAATAAAACCTAATAAAAAAATCCAATGTAACATGATGCACTGTGGAGTGGAGTGTGTGGAAAGAGACGTACTTATATGAACAAAAAGACACGCATAAATGAACACAATATTTTAACAGTCAGTGCAGACCGCAGAACAGCTGTCTCTCATTACCAGTTTCTCTAGAAGACAAACAAAAAGGGAAGCTGCATTTACATGTTTCGTGCAGGTGTGCCGGGCTGCTTTCCTCCGCGCTCAGCGCTCTGAAGTTTCCCTTTCATTTCATTCATCTCGGCTTCTTTAAAGTGCAACTCTGACTGCAGCGACTGCACCTGCAGCGAAACAAGCATTTAGCTGGATGTAATGAATGTTTCAGTGGCTCTGTGAGGCTGTGCCGTACCTTCCTGGACAGCTCCTTCTCGCGTTCGCTCTGACCGTGAGCTTTCTCTTTCTCCAGGGCGAGCTGGGTCTGCCGCTGCTGCTCCTTCTCCTGATTGGCCTGTTTCAGGGAGTCGCGCAGGACTCGGATCTCTCCGTTCTTCATCAGGATCTCCTCCTCTACCTCCTTCAGCTGAGTGTGAACCGAAATGCAGACAGAGTCATGAGAAACTAAATGACAGCAGTTTTGGTGGCCAAACCTTGACCCAAATGTGGAATTTAGGAATAAACTGTATAATGGGGCATCTATGAGCACAAAGAAAGCAATTTTTTGCAAACTACAAAGAACCAATCAAATGAACTGCATGTTGTGTTGAAGAACGCACCTTTTTCTTCAGGTCTGCTTGTTGTTGCTCTAACTGCTTATAGTACAGATCTTCTCCATCTTTACTGGAATGGCCATCCGCTGTGAGACGCAAAATTACAAATTATAAAACTTTTAAATTTCTAGATTAACCCATTCAGAGTCCATACAATGCAAAAATTAACTATGCACAGAAATGTGGAAATCAATAATAATTATTATTGTTATATGATTTAATTTAATAATAATTAATATAATACTTCAATAACAAAAATCTAAATATTACTGTTAAATGTATTTTTTAAATTAAAGTATTATTAAATTACATCTTATTATCTCTTCTTAAATATGAATAATTACATCTTATCTAATTATTATATTATAAATCTGCTATGAGTGAAGCAAAACTACATATTTGTTAAATTTGTAGTTTAAGTCTAGTTTAAACTTTGACTTTAAAAAACTTCCATAACAATAATTAATAATAATAATAATAATGATAGTTAATTTAATAAGAATTAAAATAATATTTACTTAAATAACAAAAAGTCTGAATATTATATTTTATTTTGTTTATTATTAAATGAAATAAGTTATTAAATTAAATCTTATTATATTAAATCTAAATATTGTTTTTGTTTTTATTAATACTATAAATCCGCTGTGTGAGACACAAAATAACACACAACTTGTTAAATTTGTAATTTAACCCATCCAGAATCCATACACTACAAAAATGACATGCATAATTAATAAATTATAATTATTATTACTGTTGTTATTACTATAAAACTGCTATGTGAGACATAACACACAAACTTGTTAAACTTCTAGTTTGACCCATGCATATAATGCAAAAATGAGCTATGCAAAGAACGGTGGGAATATTACAAAAATGGCTGGTCCAAAATCAGACAGGGTAGCGTTTGAGAAAGGACTTGTGGAATGTGCCTATACTAACCAAACGCATCTTTTCTTTGAGCTTCTTTACTGTTAAACGTGCCGCTGCTGCTGCAGCCATCTCCGATGGCAAATGTTTTGCGGACAGATTTCACAGGTGCTTTGCTTTGCTCATCAGCGCAAACGAACACAGACCCAAACGTCCTCTTTGACCCACTGCTCTGGCCGTCTCCTGTGATGGCCTGGGACGCGATGATGTCCATCTGCTCCAGGTCATCCTGGGTGAAATCGATGTCATCGTCAAACGGGTCGGGTTCAGCTGGGACCTGCTGGCCTTTCAGTCTTTTGCTTGGTGGGAAGTTCATGTCAACGAGGTGCTTTTGGGAAATAAAGAAAACATTATCCATTAATGTTCAGTGGATATTTAATATGAAAATAGCCCTAATAAAGAATGAGCATGTGTGTTCAGATTTTTGAATACATACATACATATATATATATATATATATATATATATATATATATATATATATATATATATGTATGTATATATATATATATATATATATATATATGTATGTATATGTATATACATATACACACACATATATATATATATATATATATATATATATATATACACTAGTGCTGTCAGAAGATTAATCGCATCCAAAATAAAAAATTTTGTTTACATAATATGTGTGTGTACTTTGTATATTTATTATGTATATATAAATACACACACATGCATGCATATATTTAAGAAAAATGTTACATTTATATATTAAATATATTTATATATGATATAAATTATATGAATATAAATATATACATGTAAATATTTTCAAAATATATACTGTATGTGTGTGTCTTTATATATCGACGGTTTCAACGGCACCTAGGGCAAATGCAGCTTTAAACCTGAAGGATAGTCACACCAAATGCTGATTTTACAGCATTTTTACACAAATGGCTAAACATTTAACAGTACTGTAGCTTTACAGGTAGGTTTCTTAAAGCGTCTTGGAGACACACACACTATTGAATGTTGGGCAAACTAGCCTTTTAATATAAACAACGCAGTTAGTGCCATTTGAAAAAGAAACTTATATCATTAGTATAAACCAAAGACCCAACCGACAACATCATAATGATACCGGTCAAAGTAAATAATTCAATTATTTCCTATCAAAGGTGAAAAATAATACCTAACCTACATTCAACGGTCGTTTAAAGTCACATCATGCGTTTACCATGGTAAAACTGTAGTAAAGTGCTCAGGCTTATCAGTTACCTGCTGCTTGAGTGTCTCTCTCAGACTCCTGCATTAACCTGCCGCGGCCCGTCAAACTCTCGACATGCAGCACCAACCCGTGAACACTCCAAATTAAGTGCGACTCTGAACTATTAACATAAACATAAAATACTAAACAAATAAATAACAGAAAACTCGTGAAGTTAGAAACATTTCTGAGCTTTGCCTCTCATTCAGTGGTGTGGAGGAGGGTCCATGCGGCCAGCCGAATCCGCATACTGTAGTAAACCCTCACCTGATTGGCTGAAGAGCGACCCCAGGGTGTTACAGCGCGCTCTGATTGGTCTATTGCCCAGCGCACGTACTACGGAAACGCTCGTGAGACAAGTGTCTTTAGTTTCGAACGATTTCATTTAAGCCGGGCTCACACTGTGCGATTTTTTTTAAAGTCCTTTAGGATTGTACATGTCAGACTGTACGAAGATGATGATCATGCCACACTATGGGATCTCAGTTGTCATTAATGTCAGACTGTACGACAAGCAAGACGAGTTATAAACCTGTGCGAGCAAGAAAACTTGTCCGGAGTTTTACATTATCAACCCATACACGCCCAGTGACTGCGAACTGCATTGCACGCGGGACCGAAATGTTGGCATTCATGAAAAGTACATGAACGGCGGCAATACCGGCGTATTTAAGAAGAATAGTGTATGCAGCTCTACACACCCACATGAAAACAGCGGCGCAACCAGTGTTTATATAGAAAAGGCAACATATCAGATGAATTCCGTGAGCGGAGGACGGGAGCGCCGGAGTTTATGGCTGACAGAATAATTCTCTAGCATTAATTCTGCTCATAGCTTGTCTTGAAAAACGGAGACAGTTTGACATTCATCGTAGGGGTAGTCACACTGCAGGACTTTGCGCCAAATCTTCTGACACTGCCAGAATTTCGTCGGAGGTGAAATTTGATCGCAACAGCCATTAATCGGCTGTCGGTGAACATGTCAAACCAGCGATCAAAGACTACAGATTTTAGCCAAGGATTATAAGAATCTTTTAGGATTTTCAAAATTTGTCTCAGACGACCAAATCGTGGCCAAAATCGCACAGTGTGAGCCGGGCTTAAGAAAACACACTCAAAGTAGCGATTTACAAGTTATTATTTTATCAAGGCTGGCCCAAGTCTTGACCTTTTGTTAATACACAATTAACTATGCACGCTTGTTTCCGCCACGGGATAGATAGATAGATAGATAGATAGATAGGTACAGAGATAGGTAGAGAGAGAGATAGATAGAGAGACAGAGAGAGATAGATAGAGAGAGAGAGAGAGAGAAATAGAGAGATAGGTAGAGAGATAGAGAAATAGATAGGTAGAGAGATAGATAGATAGGTAGATGACACTCACATGGGCACTTAACAGGGTTATTATAGTAAACTAAAATGGAAACAATAAAAAAATTGTTACTTAAGATTTAGATAGATAGATAGATAGATAGATAGATAGATAGAGATAGATAGATAGATAAAGTGCGAATTGTAAGATAAAAAGTACCAATAACTTTTTTAATCATCCCGTGGCGAAAAACCGGTTTCTGGTTTAAGAAACATGAACTATGAGAAAAGTAAATCAAATTTTCGTAAGGTTATAGTTACCGTGCATAAAAACGTAGCCTAATATTTACACTAATACTAAACATATAACCTTATTAGGTTACACTCTTTTTTATATTAAATGCACCAATGCTATATCCCTCACGAAAATTAACCATGGTTTGATTGTAGTAAAAGTGTAGTAACCATGTTTTTTTTTTTTGGCATATTGATTACCATTTGTCAGTTTTACTACAAATACCATGGTTAAACTATGGTAAGTGTAGCGAAACCATGGTTAATTTGTGGTTACCATGGTTTAACTATAGTAACCATGGTTTTCTGGTTTAATTTGTAGTAAAACCATGGTTAATTTTCGTAGATACGCAACAAAACACCGTTATAGACTATAAAAAGTATATAAACATTAAGTACACACAATGAAATAGTTTTTGTTGTTTTGCAGTTCTGCAGAGCCACTAAAATTGAGCCGTAATTCATCTTCGCAAAGACATACACAACCTCTTTTATCTCAAAGCCTTCACAATCAGTACAATCAAGTCAAGTCCTGTACGTGAACTTGTTCAATGCGAAACAGTTCACGGAGACACACGGGAAGAAATGGAAATACATACACATATATAAACTGCTCATATAATAAACTATATGCAACATACTTTATGAACAAGTATATAAAAGTACTCAATGTAACTTGTTTGATATGTGATACACCGTCTGTGTTTATGGAAAGCGATGGCGCGTGAGGTCACGGCGAAGTCGCGCTCTGATTGGCTGAGGCGCGAGGCTGTGGAGTGTTTACCATCAGAGCTCAGAACTGGCGCTGCACGTACTAGCTCCAGCCACTGTCGAAGGAGGAAGTGCGTGGTCGAAAATACTGATTTATTTGTCCGTTTTCACTACCGCGTCAATAAAAGCACTCGCAACAGCTGTAGAAGCTCTTTGTGTCCCTACTCTGAATCACTGGATCAGGTCAGTGGCGTTTACGTGGCGATTTTTCGTGTTGTTTTGAACAAAGGAACGTGTCAAAGACTGTCCAGGCCTGTTGAGTGAAGCTGTACTTGAGCTAACTGATCTCAAAAACTCGGTTGTTCTCACTTTTGGTTGTATTTCACGGTCTTCTTGCCTTTCCCCTTTCAGCTCATGCGAAAACTTCACGATGAAAACCGAAGTCTCTACTGCTGCTAACTTTGTCACACGTCTGTTGAGAGGAACAGGGCTGCTTTCAGAAGAACAGCTGCAACAATTCAGATTCTCTTTGGAAGGAGCTTTGGGGGGTGAGAAAGAATTGGACGTGGTCTTTCTATTGTTTAGAAGTAAATTCAACCACATCATGGTCCACATTTTGTGGTTTATGATGAATTTGAACAAAGTAGATGAGGGTTTATTGCAGCACCAAAGTCACTGAAACTTGGAGCATTTTGTGGCTTAACGAAGCACCAGAATCTTTGGCAAAAAATTGTGAACCCCAAAGCCATGATTGATTGCACCAAAGCCTAACTTTCTTTTTTCATTGCAGATCATTATCAGCACCATTGGTTCCCAAATGCACCCTACCGAGGTTCGGGTTACAGGTGCATCCGGATCAACCACAAGATGGACCCTTTGATAGGCAAAGCCGCCTGTACGATCGGACTCACAAAAGAGCAACTCTTTTCACTGCTGCCAAGCGAACTCACCATGTGGGTCGACCCTTATGAAGTGTCCTACCGGATCGGAGAGGACGGGTCCATATGCGTCCTCTACGAATCCGCGCCTCCGTCAGACACAAACCAGGCAGACAGCTGCAAAGATGAACTGAGAATCGGACGGGCGAGTCCGTCCAAATCCTTCGGCATGATGACCTGCTCCAGCTGAAGAGCCATTTTGTGTATTTAGATGCTCATGAGCGCAGTAAATCAGGCAGGCATTGCTCATGTTCGATTTCTTTTTAAACCTTGTTTTTTTAAGGCAGGTTTTTTTAATCAACGGTGAAATCTTCATCTTATTGACCTCATAGTGAAAACAGATGTATTTTGATTAAATGTTTTTAAGCTCCCTGTACAGTCATGTTGAATATGTTTTTTAAAATTTCTATTAAAAATTTTCTATGAATTTCTTAAAAAATAAATGGCCTTTTGTGGTTATTCCATGTAACTATATTTGATACATTGATTTAATCAAAACATAAGCCATACAAAAGACTCTTCATTTTTAATACTTTACAAGCAAGCACTTTACTATAGTTAGACAAACTACAAATTTTGCATCTTTCTTAAAAACTAATTTACTTTTGCTAAAGTTTTATATATATATACTGTATATGGGATTCATTATAATAACTAACTTTTCACCTGGTAATACCTTTTATGGATGATCTTATAGAACATTTCTTTAATTTTGTTTGTATTTAAGTATTTATAAGGCATTTTCATTGCATTTTCTTAGCCTCCTTACATTCACATAAGCATCTGAAATCATGCGTAGTCATAAATGTATAAATTACTTCAGAAGTCAATTATTGTCTTACTCGACAAAATACAACAAACTTCGGGCTCTAAAAAATGTCTCTCACATATTATTGCTTTAGTTTTGGATTTGTTCCCAATTCAGATGTTTTCTAATTCTTTGCCAGTACAGAAAACCCCCTACAATCCCAACCTATTAAAATATACTTTTGAACTCTTTAAATGAAAATTATATACAATAATTATACTAATATTCACAAGGTACACAATTTAAAATGTATTCGGCTAAAAGTAAATATTTATTTATTTGCATTAATTAATTATTTATAACTTATGAATCCAAAAATAAAATGTTTTTCTGAGCAAATCGTGCAAGCGAACAGAAAAGGGAAGAAAAACAACAATCATGTGTTCATGGCATAATTATATATAGATATAGTCTATAATTTTTCATATAAGATATTCATTTTGAAAAATATTCAGGTAAAAAGAAATTTGATTATTTCAGTAAATCCCAAAATTGCATATACACTTACATATATAATTTTATTTTTGGATTAATATAATTATACTTATAAATCTCAACGAGTCTTGAGTTTTTCAGTTTTTTTTTTTTTTCTGAGCAAATCATGTGCAAGCGAACAGAAAAGGGAAGGAAAACAGCAATCATGCGTTCATGACATCATTTTATAGATGCAGACTATAAACTGCCTTTAGTAGAGGACGACCATTTGATTGTCACTTTCAGCATCCAATCAGCGGACGAGTTTAACAGTGACAAACACATTTGGCCAATGAGAAACCGCAATCCCTACGCCTGGCCAATGAGAGCGTAGAGGGGGCGTGTCCTCGCGAAAGCGGTAGTGGTGCTACACCCGTCGGTGTGTCAGACGCGGATCCTCCAGAAGTTTTGCGCCTGACCCCGATCATCTCGCCCGGAGTATCAAACCTGCGCCAAAACCCCCGTCAGTTTACGGTTCTTCTAGGTTATGGAACTGGATAAAATGGACGAAAACGACTGGAAATATCACGGAGAGGGCAACAAGAGCCTGGTCGTGTCTCATTTGCAGGTTAGTGTTCAATAGTTACTAGCTTTTAGCTTAGCCAAGATTCATATAAACTCAATCAAATCCGATTCAGTCAACAGGAAATTAATTCAAACTACTTGGAAAGGACCTAAACACAAAGTTTGGTCGCTTTATACCATCAGTAGACGGAAATAAACCTCTTCCTTGTCTTAAAAGGGCATTGTCAGGTCTTTAAAGCTAATAGCCCCCTAGCAGGCTAAACTAGGATTCATTGATAAAGTCAATGTACTACATGTGTGTTACCCATGCCACACCCACTTTATGAGCTCGAAACTTTATTAAACTATTTCAGTGGCTTATATAGGATATGTAATGCTGAGAGCCGTTTGAATGAATGGTCAGTGGAGATGTGTTAGTTTCTGGATGGTTCTGAGTATCTAAAATTGGGTCTCTATTGGAGATAAGATTATATACACTTAACATCTTCCCCATCCAGGCTTCAAAGTTCAGATTGGAAACCTTTAACAGTTTCCCTTTCATTGGGTGAAAGATAATGCGGGTCTAGACCGGTTTTAGACCACCATGATGGGTGGGAATATAGCTAGATGTTGATCACTTTCTATGGTTCTTCTTTGGGAAAAAAGTACAATTAGAGACTAAAAAGATCTTGGCATATGAATTTTTAACAATGTAATATTGTCTTAAGGTATTACTTTCTTTGCTAGAGCTTGGTCTAAGCACTAAACTCTTGGCTCATATATTTGGACAAAGGAGAGAAATTCAAAATAAAATCTATTGCATATAAGATCTGAATAAAGTATTCTAAGTAATGGAAACTATATGTAAATGATTCACTTATCAGTTCATTTTATCATGTAGATGACTCCTTTTGTCATTCGGATGGCGATATCAAGGTCCTGTTTTGTTAAGATCAAGGATACGCAAATTGATTAACCTTTGCCTGATTTTCCAGCTCATTTGTGATCATCTGTACCATCGTACGATACATAAACTCAGAACAAGCTGCCGGAAAAACAATTGGAGTCATAAACACGTTGGATTTATATTACAGATCACAACACGGAATTGTGTGTCCAATCACAGGAAGCTGCCTGAGACAACATTGGCCAATATGTTGATGTAATTGTGTCAAAACAGGGTGTGGGGAAAATGGGTGAAGCTTTGATGCAGTTTTCCAACCAGTTTTAGAGTCCTGCAAGGGCTTGTCCTTCTCTATTTGCTGTTTACTGACATTCTTTCACGCTCCCACACTCTTGTGTGGATTTTTGTAGTGTTGCGTGGTCTGGTTTTACATTCTTGGAGTACGAGCTGGACCACATTGTCTTGATCAAATCAGTCTGAATGAGTTAGGTATTATAAAACTATTTGGAAATACATTTCGGATGCATATGAATGGGTTTTAATGTCCAGGCCATACTACAAGAAAGTCTTGTAATTTTTTTTCGTGACATTTAAACACTTTCCCCTTAGAAGTTCTTGTTGGAATAATAAAATTCCCTACTGTAATGTAAAAAAAAAAAAAAGTTTTTTATAAGTAATATTTTCTGTAGTCTAATTGTATTTAATAATTTTTAATTAATAAGTTTTATTATTACAAAAATAATTGTGTGTGGACAAGATGGTTTTCATTGTTGTATTATAATTGGGTTATTATAATTAACTAAAACAAAAAAACATTTTTGCTATTTGAAATGGGGCTGGGTGATATAACGCATGCGATTGTCATGAGCATCTCATCAGTAAAGGCGATTCATCTGCGATCATGAACGCGATATTGCGTAGCTTGTCAGTGAACTACGGCTCCGTGTATTAAATGCCGCTCCATTTGAAAACAGGTAATGGAGATTTACCGCTAATCACGGAACCGGCTTTACTGACGAGATGCCCATGACAATCGCGTTCGATATATCGCACAGCCCTAAATTTTGAAATAAACTTTAACTCAAATAATAATATATAGAAGACTTAAGCTTATTTTTAAGCTTGTTTCAGCTTGTTGCTAGCTAACATTTCAAATTTTCTTTTAATTAAAATTTAAGTACTAAAATAACTAAAACTAGAGTAAAAATTAATAGAAACTATATAGACATTTTACAAAAACTACTAAAAACAACGAAAACACAACAAAGTTACTAAAACTAAGTAAACCTAAAATGAAAGATATTAAAAACTGATTCAATATAAAACTATCTTGTCGGTGCCAATAGCCTCGTGGTTAGTCCGTCAACATACAGCGCAACAGCGACCCGAGTTCGATTCCCATCTCGAGGTCCTTTGCCGACCCCACCCCCTCTCTCCTCCCAGTCGTCTCTGTCTACTGTCCTATCCATAAAAAAGCCCATAAAATAAATAATAAAATAAAACAATCTTAAATGAGAATTGTTTTTTTTTTTTTAGATTTAAAGAAATTGTACTTGATTATTATAAAAATGTGTAAAATAATTTATTTTTCTTTATATATTTGATGTGGATTATGAGTCATTTACTTATGAGCTTCATCCTTTTATGTTTAACACTTCGTGGGGCAGAAGTAGGTTTTGTAAGCATTAAGCAAGTGCGTTTAGAAACTGCATTTGCGTTTAAGCGGCCATCGGTTACATCAGTCCATAAAACAAACCGCCAGACTCTGCGATGATGTCACCTTTACCTTTGTGGACCTTTTTATGTCTAAGAGCATTCTGGGAAAAACGTAATGTGTATTCAGTTTACAGCTGAGTGGACAGAGTATTTGTTGTAATGTACACACAGGCAAACCTGTTTCATAGAATTCCCTTTTGAACTAAAATAAGACAAGGATACATACAGCTTTCAAAGTCTGTGTGAAATGACTCGTGTAATATCTGTTTTTAAACATGCTACTTCCTATTACAGCACTCTCAAGTTCTTCGTCTGCTGAAGTTTCCCTCCGAAGACTCTGCACATACACGACAGGTAAAACTTCCCCAAATCGACACTACTGAACGTTATTACTTCCCAAATTTCTCCAATATGCACTACTTAACCTTTTCTCACACTATGAGAGATTATATACTATTAGAAGCCAGCTAGAGAACTATAACATGAAAATGGCTACAGACCAAACCTCCAACAAAGATTTATTGGATGCGTATTGTGGCCAATATTCAAAACATGGCAAGAAAGACTTTCATTAAGTCTACAGATGGATAAATATTTGAAATACTTGGAAAAATGGATTGAGTTTATGACTCACCATTGTATAATTTGACATATTTCCATCAGTGTAACTTAAGTATTGATGCACAAACGATTGTTCTATCAAGTTCTGTTGACGTAAATGGTCACTTTCAATTTTAGCATAGTTTTGTCAACAATTTCCACAATGTTTAAGGTTAAACATAATATTTCTGTGTTTTCTTGCACTGTATTGTAAGTTTATCTGTGTCTCTTGATACGAAGAGTATCTGCAACAGTGTAAATGCAAATATGCTTCAAATGTTTGGTCTTGGTCTGTTTGCATTGGCATACGGCGTAGTGTCAGCTCATTTTCCTACTTCTTTCCTGCCAGACCGCAGAACAAGCTTTTCGACACATCCTCAACATCGTGGATTATAGTAAATATGTCATGAAGCCTTTACTGGGGGAGAAATACGTTCACAGTGGAGTAAGTTACAGTTTTTACATTGCTTTTACACAAGCCGTGACCCAACAAATGAGACGAAAATAATGGCTTTATTGTTCACAGGAGGTTGTTAAACTACCACTGGACTTTGTGAGACAGCTGTCGCTGAAGGTCCAACAAGAACGACCTGGTACGAATTATTTTTTAATTATTATTTTTTTGAGTGCAGAATCCTTGTATTACAGTAATCTCAACATTGAGATGAATGGATATGACTAAAATCCTCAAAAGTAAAGTGTACTGGTCCAATATGGTAATGACAGTTTATAGGAAAAATGTCCTAGATGGGCTTAATTTTCATTATGCAAAAATCTATTATTTTTTCTATGACTTTGGGGTCAAATCTGACTTGCATATGTTTGCCTGAGATTCATCCCCTAAAAAATTGAGTCTGTTGTTCATCTAAACATGTTTATGAGATGCAGCCACTTTAGTAGACCAGGCTTGATGTTGCGTGACGGTGTTGTGATCTTTCCTTCACGCAGAACTGCGCTGTGATAAGGTCATGGACACATTCAGTGGGTGTGGTTTATGCCTTCCCAACCTGACTCAACTTCCCGTCCACCACCTCAGAGACCACAGACCTCCAATCTGCGTTGAGATTAAGGTGAACTCCATGTTCAACACGTCACTGCTGTTATGATCGTGTTGGTAGGGGAATTTGCACATGCAGTTGCGATGTTTGCCATTTAATCTTAGGTTTTGAGTGCAAAGTTGTGCACTACCACAATCTGGCATAATTTACCATTTACCACTCATTTAAATGCAATAATCGAGCTCAACCGCTCAACCATATGTTGTGTTTAGATGTATGTCCGGTTTAAAGGAATAGTTCACCAAAAACTGAAAATAATGCTGAAAATGTATTCACCCTCAGGCAATTCGAGATGTCGAAGAGTTTTTCTTTATCAGAAAAGACTTTTAGCATTACATCACTTGCTCACCAATGGATGCTCTGCAGTGAATGGGTGCCATCAGAATGGGAGTCCAAACAGCTGATAAAAACATCATAATAATCCACAAGTAATCTCCAGTCCATCAATTAACATCTTGTGAAGTGAAAAGCTGTGTGTTTGTAAGAAACAGATCATTAAGACGTTTTAACTCTAAACCATCACTTCTGGCCTAAATACCAGCCCATAATCCAAAACGCTTCCTCCAGTGAAAAAGTTAAAAACTGTTTTTGAAAGGAATTTTATGAATAGAAGATTCATATTTTAGCCAGAAGCAACCGTTTTGAAGTTAAAAACATCTTATGATGGATTACAAACATGCAGTTTGTGGATTACTTCCATTACTTGTGGATTACTGTGAGGTTTTAATCAGCTGTTTGGACTCTCAATAGGCGCTTTTGCACCGCATAGTTCTAGGAACTAGCCAGCAGGGTCATTCCTAGAGAACCAATTTCTCCCTCGGGGCGTTTTCCTGGTTGCATTCGCCACAGACAGCGACGTCTTTATTCGTGGCTTTTACAACCGGTGAATGGAGGTTGCCATCTTTGGAGCTGTTTTTGTTGTGTGTCGTGGGTTTCATGATAATGGAGTTAGTAATAGTTTACAGGATTGAAAGACCATGAAAATCTGACTACATCTCCTATGACAGCTTGTAGTGTTATCATCGAGGCTGAGAAAAGAACACAAAGCTGTAGACAACAGGTAAATGCTGTTATCGCTGTTTTTCCATGTTCATGGAGTAAAATTTTTACTCTGCTTTTTAAAAATGCCGGGTAGCCGGTGTTTTGTATGCGTTTGGCCAATCAGCATACACGTACTGTATGTCACTTGATAGTTCCTACAGAATTGTTTTAGACCCTACTCTAAAATAGGAGCTAATTTAGTTCCTCCAAACGGAGTTCCTAGAACGAAAACTGTTGCTAGTTCCTGCGGTGCGAACACTCCAAAAAGCGGGAACTTCCACCAGTAGTTCTAGGAACCAGCGCGAAAGCACCTATTCTGACGGCACCCATTCACTGCAGAGATAAGCAATGATAAGCAAGTAACCCAGATAGCACACAAGATGTCTGTTAAAGATCACTTGATCTGGAAAGCATCTGCTGTGTACAAACATCTGACAGATGTTTGTAAGATGTCAGTTTTACATACATTCTAAATTATAAACATCTTAAAGACATCTAATAGATGTCTATTTGACATCTGATTGGAAACGTCCTATAAGACATATTGCAGAAAAAATGTCTTGCAGATGTAAATGCGGACGTCAAATAGACGTCTCTGAGATGTACGTGTGCTATCAGGGAATGTATTGCTACATTTCTCCAAATATGTTCAGATAAAGAAAAAAAAATCATTTACATCTTGGATGGCCCGTTAATGAGTACATTTTCAGAATGAGTACATTTTCAAAATTTCCTTCAAAACAAAGGAAAATCTTCAAAATTTCAGCAAAATCCTTCCTCTCCATCATTTGATCATCATTAAATGAATAACTGCTGCCATGGTCACAAGAAAAATGTACATTAAATCTCATTGTAAATGAAGAATAAACTATAATAATCCTAATTTACATAGTTTTCCTCAAAATTATGACGTGTTACACCCACGTTTCCAAAACATTGACTTTCGATGCTGCATGCAAGTGTTCCAAGAACCTCGCCTTGAATACGTTGACTTTGGTGTCACATGTCTAAGGATGTCATTGAACTTGCTGACAGTTGTTAATACGTTTTTCTGTATCTTCATGCTGTTAGGGTGTAAACACTCAAGGGTTGGATTAGTGAGTTGTTAAACTGCAAGATCTGAGTCTCATAACAAAGAACTGTTTTTAGTTAGTATTTTAGTATGAACGTCTGTTCTTGGGGAAGTAGACCACGGTAGCTGAATGACTCGTTGAATCTATTTGTGTGTGGAATTTAATCACATGGTCAGTCAAACAGAGGAGGGAGGTGGTGTGAATCTGATCTGAAAGGCTTGTTTGTGTTCATAAAAACAACTAAACTTCTTCACATAAAGCTTGTTTATTCACAACACGTCATTGTGTAACTCAAGATCCAGAGATACAATTAAATTTTTCTCCTTTTCCTCTTAGCCAAAATGTGGATTTCTACCCTTTTCAAGGCACATAACCAAGGAATGCAAGCGCAAAGTTTGTAGATTCTGCATGCATCAGCATTACAAGGCAAGTACCAATTGAAAATCTAGCCGTTGCCAAATTTTTATAGAAGTGAAGCCAGATTTATTAAAGCAAACTTCTGCTTTAACAAAAAAAAAAAGAGGATGGTGCAGTGTAGTGTAAACATCCTGCCATCTGTTTGTACTCTACGTTATCATTTAATCAATTCTTTGTGAGGTTCGGCTGCAGAAGATGAGCTTATGTTGCCGAAAATACAAGAATCAGTTTCAATCCCAGAGTGTCATTCACTATTTGTAAAGTTTACAGTAACACGTTTTGTTCTTTACAGTTAGCTAATGGGAAGTGGAAGCGATTGAGCAGATATTGCCCTCTGGATCTCTTCTCAGGGTGAGTTACTGCTTCAGCCACTCAATGCAGGAAATCAGGGCTGGATTTATATCTTTCACTGTTGGTATGACCTTTAGCCAACATTGTTAACAAACCTGTGGCAAAGACATTCACCTAGCTGGTTGTGTCAGTGGCCTGTGTTAAAACAAAGAATTTTCCACTTGAAAAAGGAGCATGATCAATGTTTTCGCAAAAGTTGTGATTCACCTTTCCACTGTGAGACTAGCCCTACATTCTATAATGCTTGAGGTTTTGTACTGCTGTTTGAGTCACAGAAATGCTGAAAAGCAAGATTCAGATGTGGTGATCCAGATAATCTCTCATTGTGTTGTCACGTCAAAATCAAAATGAGCTGCAAAGAATTTGAACAAATTTTACGCACCTAAATCTTCAATTCAAAATCTTGTATTCCAGGAGCAAACAGCGAATGTATGTTGCATTGAAGAATCTGTTAGAGGAACCACAAAACAACTTGAAAATCTTTAAGGTAAATATGAATTTCTGTAATTCAGTCCCGACTTGTTTAATGTCTCTAAACAAATTTCTATTTTTGGAACTTTACACTTCAGATTAAAGTTTTAAAATCTTCCCTCGACTTCCGTTGATAGAATGTTCAGCATTCGAAATGTAACTGACAGTGATGATGCCATGCATACTGATTCGCAGTTGGTCTTTGTTGTTTTAATTCATTCACACCAAGAACAATAACTATATTAGCGTCCACACCAATGGACGATACCATTCTGCAGTTTTGACGTCTGTTGCCTCGCATGTTCGTTTTTTTTTTTTTTAAAGTTGAGTGGATTCTGATTGGCTGTCAATGTTTTTATCATTCTTTCATTGGAATAAATCGTTCTGAAAGTGATTCCAACAATATCGTTATTGTTGTGGTGTGAACTTCCCTATTCAAGAATTGGAATGATTATTAAAACATTTATCGGTCCTTGCACACTGAGTCCGAAATTTTTTATGCGCTTTTTTTAGTTTTTTTTCGTATTCGTCATCCTTTCCTATCAAAATACTTGCTAGGGATGCGAAAACGCAGAAAAACAAACCCAGTTCGATTTTTTTTTTTTTAAATGACAGACGAAAGTTTCAAAGGCAGTGTGTAAACGTGATTGACACAACGTGAGGTCGTATTTATTTTTCAACGTGCGAAAATTTCGGACTCAGTGTGCAATGGCCTTTATCCTTGGTGCGAATGGGTCTTAAATTTTTATTTATCCTAGAACATTTCTTTAACTTGGAAGTAGCACTGTCATAGTACTAATAAAAAAAAATTCAAACTGGTTTACTGGTCTTAACTAGTCTCCTAGCCAAGTCAGGCTGCTTTTAGAGGATTTTTGGCTAGTTTTTAGATGGAAACTACCTTTGCTGACCAGCTGATCACCAGCTTAACCTGGATTTGTGACTAGCTTAAACCACCAAAGACCAGCAAACCAGCTGGGGAAAAAGAAAAGAAAATCAAATATTCAAACTCTAGCTACTACATACACACACATACACACATATATATATATATATATATATATAGGTTCAATCCATTAGAAATGGTTGATAAATATAAAAGTAGCATTAATTAATTGTTTCTCGCATTTTTTTTTTCAGGGCGGAGAGTTGATATTTAGCTGTAAAGACGATGCCAAGCAGCAACCCGAATTGAACGATCTCATTCAGCACCTTCGGCCTTATTTCCCTCATAGTAATGGCCTCTATAACGGCCACCAGCCTGGCAAAGCCGTCCTGAACGAGTTCATTCAGGTGATCTGCTCCGCTCTGCTCAGCGGCGGGGACTCAAATCGCTCGGGAGAGCCCAGGAAGGTGCACTTGTCCGAGAGCAGGCCGTACTGTGAAGCCAGTCCCTTCCCAAGAGACCTGCTCCGCAACGGTGAGGACTTTACCAGTGACTTTGGATGGGCGTCAGTGGATAAAACATGGTTTTATGTCCTTCAAAATATTGCTGAACAAGTGCAATGGAAATCTCTTCACTGATGAGTCACGATATATGCGTAGGAGTGAACTGGAGCAAAAGTGCTTGACATAGTTTAAGAAAATCAACTGCATTTCAAATGACACGTAAAAGGGTGTATAAAAGGCCAGATTATTGCGGCATAGAAATGACAGTAGTCATAAATCTGTTACGCAAGACCTGTAGAACACTTTGAACTCATTTTCATGTGTTCACAGGCAACCACGGCCTCCCTAAAGACAGTGTCCTCGCAAAAATTCTCCAAGTCCAGATGCTGGATAACCTGGATATTGAAGGAATCTACCCTCTGTACAAACGCGTGGAGCAGTATCTAGAAGAGTTCCCGAAAGAAAGGTGAATTTTTAATCAGGGATATTGAGTGCTACGTTACTGATCTATCAGATCGATACTCTAGTACAAGAAGGTTTTGTTCCTGCTGAGTAAAGTTTATATTGGGTAAATACTTTAGATCTATACAGTGTTCACATGAAAGCATTTTATTAAAATTCAGAACAGTTGATCAATCCTAACCAGTTATAATATACTTCATTCTATAATTGTAAGACTTGTTACTTTCTTTCCCTGAAAGACTGAACAGACACTAGGTGGAGCAAAAGACACATTTGTGAATATAAGTAGTTCAAGTCATGAGGCACTGCGGCCACATGGTGGTCCTGTGCTGCTTGGTCGTACATGATGTCCATGCAAAGCCACATCATCTTTATGAATAAACTTGCCTAAAGGCACTTTAACATCCAATCAACACTTGTTTGTATCTCCAGAAACCGATTGCAGATAGATGGGCCTTATAATGAGAGTTTCATGGACACGGTGAAAAACTGTCTTAGTGAAGATGACGGCTCTGTAGAATATGCAGTTGGGAAGGTAAGACTGTGAACATGTGATGCTGAGAAGTTTAAGTTTGAATGTATTCTGATGGCAATTAAGAAGCTTTTTCCCAAAAAAAAACAAACAATTAAGATTAACTCCCAGATGTTACTTTCCAGGTTCATCAGTATAGAGTCGCAATGACTGCCAAAGACTGCTCAATCATGATCACGTTTGCACCTTGTGAGGAAGATGAGGAGTAAGTTTTCACCCCTTAAAATCACTGGTTGACTTATCTTCCTTGACATTTGCCATCATTTTACTTTTTGTTTGCTGTTTCCAGACACCAGTTGAATATGGAGAAGCCTCGTTTCACGTATTCAGTCTCCATCCTGGATCTAGACCCCAAACCGTATGAAGGCATCCCTCACCAGTACAAGCTGGACACCAAAATCGTCAACTACTACCTGCGAAGCACGCAAGCTCCGCCCCCCTCCAGCCTATATAAGGAAAGGCAGGAGTGCACGCTGCTCTTCCATGCTGTATGAGACACCTCTACAAGTGCTGCTTGGGACATGCCTAGAAGTGAAGCTGAAATAGTGATATAATTTTGTTCTTTTTGTTTGCTTGTCTGTCTAGTTGTTTGCCCTCCCACCGCATTCTGCGACGTGAAGTTGACGTTCGCAGTTGTTGCCAGAGTGACCTGATGTTTTTCTTTTTGAGGGTGATGTTCTCACTGGGGCTGGTCTCCTGAAGCACAGAATACCTGAATGAGTCAGTCATTGGCTGTAAAAAGGGAGGACATGGAAGGACGTGTGTGTGTGTGTGTGCTGTTGGGTGTTTCTCGCACGCAGCGGCGCTACTGTGGTTTCCAAGTGCCAAAAGTGGCTTACAGCGATTTTCCCTAATGAACGTTTTACCGTGCATCAGCTTGGCCGTGTCTGCAGTTGCTGTACAGGCGGTTTGGAATTCAAAAACAGACAAGTACTTGAGTTTTTAGCACGACTACATCCCTAGAGCTCCTCAAACCACTGACCCTCGGCGAGCTACCGTAGCGGGAGTTATACTGACAAGCACAGACCTGTTGCATGCTAGCGAATGAGGTCGCGATAACACCGTCACTACCCGTAAGATAGATTTTATTAAATTAGAAGACAAGCCTAATGATATTACTCGCTATTGAAAGTGTATTTTTATAACGTACGCTCGGCTGGCGTAACCGCTATATACAAATCAAAGTGTCTTATTAAACAGCAGTTCACAATAAAAAAAAATTGTCCATTGTTTACTAACGCTCATGTCATCGCAAACCAGTTTGATTGAAACGTTACGCAGCTCGTTAGTTCCTTCTGACCAGGTATTGTGAATGACGACTAAAATTTGTATGACTTTAGAAGACATGAAATATAGCGCACAAGTCCTATGGTGCTTTATTTGGAGCTTTACAGCCTTTGTGTGGCAAAACGATTCTTCAAAAGTTTGGAAAAACATTTGGAAAACATCAGTACAGACATGATGGTGTGTAAATTTTTGGTTGAACTACTACTTTAAAGCTAGTCCATCATCTCAAACATCAAACACCACCTTTTTTTACCCGAAAAACTGCTGTAAAATGAAAAACTGCCTGTGTCTGTCCATCAACGATGGCTTTGTCTCTGAGTTTGACACTGATATGCTTGGTTGTCATCTGTTTTGAAATCTCAGAGCAGAAAGCAACCAGAGGAATCCATCCCCAGCAGCTTGAACGCTACTACGGTTACATTTGGCTTTAGTTTTAATGGCTGTAATTGGTTGCAGAGCCAGACATATTTCATAAATCGACCAAAGATGGACAGCACGCCAGTTTTTGTTAGCACAAGAAAAAGGATGATCCAGCAGTTTTTCCAACAGTGATGAACAGCGTTTTTATTTATTTTTATTTTTTCAGAGAAGCAGTATAGGCCACAGAAATGGTAGTGTTGATTTAACGTTACATGAGTTGCGAGTTGGGCGTCTTTGATCGTAAAAACAACCACAGTAAGACGGTTTGCGCAGATTTTACGGTGTAACTAACACTAAAGATGGCACCTCATGGTCGCCTTTCTCTGTTATGGGGAATATTACTGTTACAATGTACTGTGGCGTGAGTGGTGCTCACGCTTCTGTTTACCTCTTTTAGCGTGATGCAAACTGCGTCGGCTTGCTTAACTCAAAGTCGTCAATGCAGTTCCCATCAGGCGAACAGTGTTTGCATTTTACATGGATGAACATTTAACATTGCCAAACTGTGTTCACACTCCCCTTTGTCTTAATGTGAAACGGTGTAAAGAGAAGTATTAATACGCCTTACCTGTGAGCGAAACCGCTTTCGTTGTCCAACTGATGGCGTTTGTTTGACTGTCATGTGTTGTTGATGTGTTATGATGTAACTGATTGAAAAGTGCAGTTTCTCCACAGCAGACATCGCAGTATTTGCCTGTTTTAACAACATCTTTCCCCTTTTGAACCAGAGATATTATGAGTCTGAAGTGGTGACATTGTCTTATTCTAATGAAATAAAGATCTATAATCACTATGTAGGTAGGAATGGACATTAATTCTGTTATTAAGCAAGAAAAGAAAGTAAGATCACAGTTTCTGTGATGGAATCTAATGTTAAAATTTAACTATTTGAAAATACAAAGTGGATTTTGCTGTCAAACATTTTGTATTTAAAATTATTTATTTTTCTAGCTCTTGTCTAATGATGTATATTTCCATACAGTGTGGGCATATCATGCACAAAAATGATTGGCACGTACAGGTGGCATCAATATGTAGTTCCTAATGGGTGATTGTACAGGTGTTTATATTGAATAAAAAGATTAGATATGAAGCTCCCCCGGCGTCAACGTTGGCTTATTTTTTTGACTTCTCACAAACACACAGTTCTTATCAAGCCCTCGATAGATGCTTCCACCCCGAGAACCCGCAGGAGGCTCTGAAAATAATCTGAGCCATTTTCCATCACTTTTTTGGTGTCAAACTCCCGAGCTGAAAACAAAATAAAACATTTTAGATCACTCTAAGTCACTACTATGAATTATACAATTATCCATGAAATAAAAAATACTTGATTCTGATTGGTCAATCGAGCCAATTTTGTATTACAACCACAAAATTGTATATTTTACGGAAGCTCTATGTGGCCATGGATTATTTTTCATTCTTGTTTTGAAAACGAAAGTTTTCTCGTGATCACAAACAATTTTTTAAATATTATCCTCATCTCAAATTAACAAAAGTTGTTTTCTCATTATCATGACTTAATTTTCGGAATTTTCTCGTGATATCAACATAAACGTTTTCTTGTGATCTCGACAAAGTTATATTTACTGCCACTTAGTGCTTAAATTGTGTAACTTTCAGAGAATAAATTCTATTTGAGATCAGGAGAAAACGAAAAAGAAAAAAATAATTCCATGGCCTCTTAGGACTTCCATAATATTTTAACCATTCCTATTTTCAAGTTTCTCTTTTATTCCACCAATGGAAGGTAGAGTAGCTAACTGACGGCAAAATGCTAATCAAAAAATGGCTAGTTTTTGAGTCTAGTAAAAATGGCCTTTGGACTTTTAATCTATTTAATAAGCAGGATAAACTAGTTAACCCTGATGCAACATTATCCCTTACATAATCTATTTTTCACTCATCACCCAGCTAATCTTACCCTGGTCTGGCGTTTTCAGCAGGAGCTCAAGCGATGGCTTTACCACTCCTTCCATGGACACATCGATCTTCCAGAATATGGTCATGGAGATCCTGAGAAACATACAGCCATTGACTCTTTCTATATTTCAAGCATGTATTCTGGAGATATCAGTCATGGTCACCATAGAAAGATACAGGAACTTGTAGTCACTTGACATATGTTTCATATGCCATCAACAGATGGAAAACAGCAGAAGTTACGTACCGCAGTTTCCATTTCACTGTCTTAGCTGATGCAACCTACCCTGGAAGTTGAGGACTTCTTATAATCATGAGCTCAGATCGGCATCCCTCTGGAAGGCTGACCACGTCTGGGTACTTCTCCTGCCAAACAAACCACTTGTTTGTTAAAGAGATCAAACTCCCGACAGATTCTATCTGACCCACAGCAACCTGGTTCCAAAACACCGGCCGATAACAAAACACATACGAACAAAATATGTGGAGAAATTTACATATTAGAGATTTGCGTAATTGGAAGTGGAATCTGCTCCATAACAAGGCAAGAACACACTGAAGTCACAGTCTGAGACTGTCTGCACAGAGCTTTGATGTCTTACGGGAATAAATGACTCAAAAACTTATGATTTATTCCCCCCATGTAAAGGGTTTTGACTTGCTTTCTTGCGACACAAAATGAGAATTGTTCAAGAACATCTTGCCAACTACATAATAAAATATTCAAATACAGTCAAAGTGAACAAAGACAAGGGCTTTTATGCCTCGTTTCCACTGAGCGGTACGGTACAGTACAGTTCAGTACGATTCGGTACGGGTAACCCTGATCAGGCTTGCGTTTCCACTGCCAACAGTACCCTTTACTTGATAGGCGTGGTGTATGCCGGAAAGTAGCGATCGACAATAAAGCGCGACAATAAGCACAACTCTGCCTCTTTTATGTCAGTTTTAATGAACAATAATAGCCATTATAAAAGTATAAGTACAAAGTATAAGAGGCTTATATAAGAGGAAATAAAGACAAAAGCAAACAATTCACAGTCAAACGTTTGCTACAAAGTCAGCGCTGCAAGTTACTACGGTTAAGTTCAAAATAAATATAAAGTTAAACTTTGTGCTCAGTCAAAACGATATGACCAGGAACAAATAATAGATTCATGAGACCACGAATGCCTGTTAAATATACACAAAACGAATTGATTCTCGTTTAATCACTACAGAGACATCAGAGCCAGCGGCAAATGTCGGAAGGACTAGCCAAACGTAAGGCTGCTCGAGGCGGATACATGAGCACTGAGCACCCGGTGATCGCCTGGAGCTTCGAAATTGGCTTAGCAAATTTTCAAATAGGCGCTATATCTTTATAAATAAACCGCAGATTTGAGTTTTAAACAACTACATTCTCACCTGAAAAACTCTTAAAACTACATTTCATGACACAATAACAGTAATATTTTGAAAATTACGTGGGTTTTTGGGCAATGACGTTTCACAAGTCCACAAGAACAGACGAACACATATTGAGATATTGAAACGGTTATTGTCAGTGTGAAAATATAAAAGTATAAAATACACTGTTATATTTTTTTGTGTGAAGGAGAAGCTTTATCCCCTTGTATCACGCAAAAGTGACGATTCTGGTAAACCAATCAACTTCATAAGTGAGTTTAGCTCCACCCTTTTGGTACCCTTTGCTGTGCTAGGTACCCCAACGAAAGGGTACCAAAAAAGTGGTACGGTATGGTTCGCTATTTTGGTACCATTCACAACTTCTGACAATGGAAACGGACATAATTGCGTACCGTACCGTACTGTACTGCTCAGTGGAAACGAGCCATTAGTCTCCAAAATCACCAAAAAGCAACATAAAGGTCCCAAAATCGGTACATACTTTTGACGAATTGCTTTTGCTCCTCTTTTTGAAGTGGCCTTGGATAAAAGCGTCTGCTAAATGCATACATGTAAATTCAAGTCTTCTGAAATACTATGATACTTTTATGTAAGAAACAGACCCCTAACATTCATTATTGATTGACAATTTTTCACTGCAGTGAGCTGTTAACTGTTGTGACTGAATCATTGAGGCAGTAACTTGAATTTGAAAACAGGATCAAGCTAATTCATTAATGAATCATTTAGATCAGTTTCGTAAATTAGATCAATTGATGCACTGAATAGATCTAACTCAATTATACTGAAAAAGAATCCAGAATATTCCACAGAAATACACAGAATTTTTAGGTGAACTATTCCTTTAATTCACCAAGTGTTTTTTAATAATTAGTTGAGTTGAAGACCTTTAATAGTCATGCCTTCAGGACTCTGAACCACAGAAGAGAAGATTGAATACACAGAACCATTTAATACTGACAGTAAATAATAAAATAATCGAAGAAAAATGTTTCCATCTCTGTCTTTTACAGAAACCACTAAATACAGTTAGAAATTATACCCTCACTTACCCCGTCCCTTAATTACATATTAAAACATGTACAGATACTCAGTATGTGTTTTAATAAGTAATTACGGCATCTAATTAAATTGCTCTTAAATTTAACTCCTCATTTGTCTGCATTTCAACTAGGTAATTAAAAACATATGATAATTCACACCATGTTTCCACAATCAACCAACAAAGACATCACAAATCCCTTAGACAACTCCATCAGACTTTCCCACTGGACATCAGAACTTTCCAGAATTTTTTCCCAATTCCCACATATGACACAGCTGGGAAATGCTGTCAGTTACACCATTAACTTGATGTTTCCTCTGGTAAACACTGAGACTTTCTATAACGAGTATCTCGAAACCTGTCTGAATTTGTGATTGTGATGTTCCTTACGGCCTTGTGAAGACTAAACACTGTTCTGTTCTTAGAGCGAGACATTTACATTTTTGCAAATGTTTATTTTTACACGTACACATTGATTCAGGTCAGTCAATGAGTTATGTAATTAGTATTTACTCACAATGACTGTATTCTTTCCAGTTTATTTCTAGCACACTTTTGGCAGAGATTAAATTCATTTTGTTCAAATATGTAGCTATAAATGGGCTCTTATGCAAAACTTTTTTTTTTTTTTTTTTTACAAATATTCCTCTGTACATGGGTAGTTGACAAATAAAAACTGGACTGTGTCCTATGGTGTGACATAGCAAAAATGTAGAAAAAAAAACTTCACATACAAATAACATGAGAAAAACGTATCTTCATTCTTAAGGTCTCTGCACACTGAGTCCGAAATTTTCGCACGTTAAAAAATAAATACGACCTCATGTTGTGTAAATCGCATTTGAACACTGCCTCCGAAACTTTCGTCCGTCAAAAAAAATTCAGATCAGGTTTGATTTTCTGCGTTTTCGTATCCGTTGCATGCATTTTGATAGGAAAGGATGGAGATTACGAAAAAATGGAAAAACGCATGCGAAAATTTCGGACTCAGTGTGCAATGGCCTTTAGAGTTACAAATAGCATGAGAGAGGTTTATCTTCAATGTTAGAGTTTTTTTTTATTTTTTATTTTTTTTTTTACATTTTTCCATCACACCATTGGGCACATTGATACATCAACTACCCACATACAAATATTTCTGCTTGCTTTTTACATGAAAGATTTTGAATCTGTTTGGGAAAACTAGCATATAATTAAAGCATTTGCCAAGACAGTCAACCCCCACCCCCCATAAATATTGCAAATAACTTCACGAAGCATTTTCTGTCAACGTGTTAACCTAAAACATTTAACAGTTATTTAAAAGACACCACTATTTTCGGTAAATGTGACAGAGGTCTGACCAAAGGCTTCAAGGCTTCCTTGAACTAAGCCATTAATTTAGCATCCGTTACACAACCCAACCATTATTTGAACTCTGTACCTCTATTGTCTGATCCTGGAGCGACATATTATACTCCCCACGGATCTCTGTCAACAGTTATTAAAACACCAGACAGGACAACCAGAGTCTCTGGGCTTGTTCAGAGGCCAATACTGTCTGGCTGTGTTGGATCGTTTAAAAACTTGACCAGAGCAATCAGAAAAGCTGCAATTCTCAGACTCCAAATAAATTTTCGGAAACACTGGAGTTGCATATTCAATCCACGGGTTGCACCGATTAAATCATTATTTAATTTACACCAAGGTTTGTTAACAGCGGATGACTTGAAACTGAATTGTTAATCTAAATGCCTCGAGGGTGATTTTGAGGTACCCAGCTAAAAGGAAAGGAACACAAAACCGCTGACTACACACATGCCACTGCTGAGTGCTTAAGCTCTCTGGCACAACATTAAATCTTCCATTATGTTAAAAGTTCCATAAGGAAATATACTGAACCAGATGCTGAAGCAAACCGACATTACCGCAGTGGAAAGAGATGTCTGAACGCAACGAAAAAATACAGTCCAGCCTTTTGACAGACATTATCATGGTGCAAGGCATGTGTGTGAAATAGTCTTCTGGGTCTCAAAGTACATCTCAAATGGTCTGTGATATTATACAGACCATTCTAACCAATGGAATTCATCTGTGGAAAGAGAGATATTTTTTAAAGACATCCTAAATTCAACATCCTCTGGTGAGTTTCTTTAAGAAAAGAACGTCATGTTGGTTGGGTCTACAACCAAACAGAACTAGAAGAACGTCCAATCCTCGTAACTTAAGATGTGAACAGTAAGGGCGGAAATGCACGAGGAATCCATTTTAGAACAATTTTACTTCCATGGGAGGGACTTGATGTCGAAAAGTGGTTTCT
Organism: Tor tambroides; assembly: GCA_021397915.2. NCBI lineage: Eukaryota > Metazoa > Chordata > Actinopteri > Cypriniformes > Cyprinidae > Tor > Tor tambroides. Next base: position 70,310 of record JAFVLL020020529.1, on the reverse strand, counting down.
GTAGGACAGGTAGTTTGAAAGGATGGGAATGATTTGCTAGCGTCATCTTAAAAGGAAAGCCATTTCAGAGGCGGAGCAAGTACGTTTATTTTGAAGAAAAATACAGAAGATGGAATTTTTCCTTTGGATTCAAGTACACCAATGAATCATGCACAATTAAGACAAGCAACATGTATAAAGAAAGTTCAAGCACAGTCGTTCAAACAGTGAACAGTCGCAGCTGTTCATTCCAGCTGGTTGAGTCACTGAACTCCGGTCATTACCTGATGGCAAGTCAAAACATCCTACGGTACTGAAACATCTTACACCATTAATTTCACACTACAGTTAAACTTTCTTTTGATCTATGTCTCATAAAACTCATCTGTTTACAGTTCTGTCGCTAAGGACTGACGAGGACTAGGCTGTAAAACCATTTGTAAATTGTTCAAAATGATCCCACAGACACATTATAACTCTTAGGTTACTTACAGTGGCACTGCAAAAGTTTGTGAACCCCTTGCAGAATCTGTGAAAATGTGAATAATTTTGACAAAATAAGAGAAATCACACAAAATGCATGTTGTTTTTTTATTTAGTACTGTCCTGAGTAAGATATTTTACATAAAAGATGTTTACAGATAGTCCACATGACAAAAACATAGCTGAAATTATTAAAATAACCCCTTCAAAAGTTTGGGAACACTTGGTTCTTAATACTGTGTGTGGTTACCTGGATGATCTACGACTGTTTTTTCATTTTGTGATGGTTGTTCATGAGTCCCTTGTTTGTTCTAAACAGTTGAACTGAGCACTGTTCTTCAGAAAAATCCTCAGTGTCCTGCAGTTTCTTCAGTTTTCCAGCATCTTTTGCATATTTGAACCCTTTCCAGCCGTGACTGTATGATTTTGAGATCCATCTTTTCACACTGAGGGCAATTGAGGGACTCAATCACAACTATTAAAAAAGGTTCAAACATTCACTGATGCTCCTGAAGGAAACACGATGCATTAAGAGCCGGGGGGTGAAAACTTTTGAACTGGATGAAGATTTTTCTTATTTTGTTGAAATATCATTTTTTTCCATTTAGTACCGACCTTCAGAAGCAACAGAAGATACTTGCATGTTTCCCGGAAGACAAATCAAGTACAATTTTACACCACACAGTTTTCACAAGTACAGTTTTCACCACATACAGTATTAAGAACCAAGGGTTCCCAAAAGTTTGAAGGGGGTTATTTTAATAATTTCAGCTATTTTTTGTCTTGTGGACTATATGTAAACATATTTTATGTACACTATCTTACTCAGGACAGTACTAAATAAAAAAAATAACATGCATTTTGTATGATCTCTCTTATTTTGTTAAAATTATTCACATTTTCACAGATTCTGCAAGGGGTTCCCAAATTTTCGCATGCCAATGTACACTGGATGAGATGTTGCAAGGAACGACAACACATTCAGTTGTGTAAGAGTGATATAAACTTTAATCTAAGTCTAGATGTGTTTGCAATTTAGCATCTCAAAAAATCTGGAGGTTGTTTAATTCTGAAAGCTCTGGAAAATGTCAAAAACTCATCTGTTCATCTGCTAGTCTGTCCGCACTTAACCCGAGAAAAAAAAAAAAATGTATGGAGTAATTTCTGCTCATTATAGACAATGTGGAGTTTCTTCAAGGTTATTTACAAAATGTCAAACTTTAAAGTGCATAAAGAGTAATTGCACTACTTTTTTCTGTTTTAAACTTTTAATACGTTAATTCATAAAAATCAAGTTCAATTTAATTGGCTGTCTGATTTGACAAATCTTCATAAAGATTTGCTATTAAACTGCACAACTTGTGTTTAACATATTTATTTGTCTACAGACAATGAATCAAACCTTCTAGTCACAACAAATGAACAGTTTGTTTAATGTCAAATGATCTAAAATATAAAACGTTATTGTGATAAATGACTAAAATAACAATGGCATATCTGTTGAGAGAGTTTAATATTTCTAACAGTAAAAATACACTAACTAGTCCGGAACACAGTCTTCACTGTCTGCCAAATAAATCTTATATTCATAAATCTTATTACACAACAGTTAAGTCAAGCAAAGCATGATTAGCTTCCCTTGGAAATATTTTTATTGGCAGAGGAAAGATATACAAACTGGCTAGATTTTGTCTAAAACCTAAGTTGGTTTGTTATCAGCTTCTGTTTTTGAATATACATCTTTATCATATATTATACAGATACTAATTGCCTTAATATATCCCTCAAGGGTTTGGTTTCTTTCGAGGCATTTGAGAAATAATAGACAACAGGAGAAAACTTTTGAGCATACCAATCTAATTATAGCACACGACTGCTTGACCACGACCCCTCCGTGTACAAAACTGAAAGACGAGAAAACTCAGATCTTTCTTCTTGGCTCAACGTCCCCACCCTCTGAAATGGGAGATGGGGCCGTCTTATTGGGGAGTAGGGGGTTGACTTGAAGACCCATCCAGAAAAGCTCGAAAACCAGTCCAGACGTCCTCTGATCAGCTTATTCAAGCAACACTGTGTGCATTTACAGCCCATTTTCTGCACTTACACAATGTTTTTACAGAGACGTTAATGACAAGCCAAATGCCACCTCTTTGAGTACAGTACCCTTCCTAGCCTAGTAATTAGGTCACGCAAAATCACCAAGTTCTTTCGCCTGAGAGAGGCAGTATCTTGTCACGACCCTCATTTGACTGAAACTTTCAGAGACAGAACTGGAGAAGTTCTGCCCAAGCGAGTCCCGACTAAACGCTAGAGCAGCCCCTGTCTGTTTTTGACATTTATCAGCGTTCTTGCTGCGGAGCAGACGCACACACACTTCTTGCGTTGCTGGCAAATCCCACAGCTTTTGGGGAAAGAGCGGAAATATTTGGCCTCACAAAACCGCCCGAAACCAGTGGTAACGTACAAACGACTCTCTCCTCTCTTTCAGCTCTCACCCTCAGTAATGTCGTAAAACACTTTTTGTACAACAATAATTGTTTTCTTTTTCCATCTGCGGGCTGCATGTCACATTTTTACGAGTTTATAGTTTAAAACTTCTCATTGCATGCAGTTTGGAACTTCTTCGCTAAACATTGAGATTTGCAGATGGAGTGACGACAAATGTCTTCGGAAATAGGTCTGTCTCATCGCTGAAGCACTAGCGTACAGCTGCAGGACTGTAAAAGTGCTTATTGCTTTACTGTACCTGGTTTTCATTACAGCATTGAGAGAGGGGGACCCCATATCATGCACGCCCCGCTAGGATGTTTTTACTAACGGCAGTATATTTCAGCCCTCTCGTTCTCTGTCTAAGCTGTAGGTTTTAGAGATTCTTTCCATCTGAGCCTGGTCATCCTAAAGAGCTTAATTAAAATGTTTCCCCCTCGTCTACATTTCTGGGGTGTTTTTTTTTGCTTCATCTCACCGCAGTTCTGATTTAATGCTAACCGTATGACTTTGCCTCAGGGTCGGATTGACGCTTGTAGACGCCCCCTGCACTCATATCAGCATTGCTCAGCTGTTGATTTTATTCTCGTTTCCCATAACTGTAAGTCAGGGTAACGGGTGTCGTCATCTTTTCCTTGCCTGGCCTGCTTTTTTTTCTGCAAGATATTTAAACTTTGTGATGCAAGTAACAGATCTGTACAAAAATATAGATTCTTCAGCATGTAAACTAAAAATCTTTAAAAGAGAAGCAAGATGAACTGATATATTTTCAAATAAAATACAGTGGAATGGTAACAAACTCTTTATGCTGCGTTTAAAGGGGTCATATGATGTGATTTCTTGTTTTCCTTTTCTTTAGTGTGTTATGTAGCTGTTTGTGCATGTATAAGATCTGCAGAGTTACAAAGCTCAAAGTCTCCCATAAAAGGATTTATTCTATCTAAAAGAGAAGGCAGACCGGGCTAAAGCACCTCGTTAAAACACGCCCCCACATGTCTACGTCACGATGTGGAAATATTTGCTTAATGCCGCCCAAATGTTCACGCAAAGAAAGAAGCCGTGGTTTCAGTAATCGCAGTAGTGTTGATGCAGCCATGTCAGGGAGACACTGTTTCTATGCGAAAGCAAAAGCACTTTATTTGGCCTTCCGAAAGTAGATGCAATTAGGAATCATTGTTAAGATTTGTTTACAACAGAACAGCACAACCCAAATGTTCGAATTTGTGCAACGCATTTTATGGACGACAGTTTCGTGACCCTAGTAGAGTACAAGGCTGGCTGTGCACGAAGGCTATTTCTAAAAAAAAAAAAGGGGTCAATTCCGACTTTGCTATGACAATCTGGCGCTTCTGAATCAGTGACTGTAAGTATGTTTTGTTATTAGTTCAAGTATTTTTTCAAGAGTTTTGCACGTAACGCGTCGTGTGTGTGTGAGGGGAACAGAGTCACATCACAGCGGAGTGTACAGCCCGTCAGAAATCATCTTAACCACGGCTTCTGTACTGCAAATGCATACGAGCATCATCACTGTGTCTGTCACGCAACTCTGTTCCCCTTTTGGGCTTGAACTGATGGTAAAACTAACTGAAAGCTGAAGCTCGCGATTATGGTAAGGGGCATTACATTTCCGAAGTGTGCTTGTGGTGTTCGGCCAATCACAATGCACTAGGTCAGTTGGCCAATCAGAGCAGACTGTGCTTGTCAGAAGGAGGGGCTTTGTAGAAAACAACGTATTAGAGAGAGGCGGGGCATAGAGGAACTACAATAATGTACAGTATTTAAAAAATAATGTGTTTTTTGAACATTAAAGCGTGTCAACATATTCTGTTACACCAAATACACAAAATAATGATCTTTAAAATAGCATCATATGACCCCTTTAAAACTTCAAACCTGTATTTCCGAACAAATTGTTAGTTTTAGTCTTGTGAACTGACAAAAAACAATTCACAGAAATAATCAGATTTGAACTAATAATTTCTTACAATGTGAAAACAACGTAAAGAGTTTTGAAAGGAGTGGACACAGATCTACATTAATCAACTAATAATCAATAATTTAAAGGGATAATTCACCCAAAAATGAAAATTCTGTCATTAATTACTCACTCTTGTGTCGTTCCAATCCCGTAAGACCTTCGTTCATCTTCAGAACACAAATTAAGATATGTAATTCATAAGTTTAAATTAAAAAAAAAATTCAACTAATAACAATTTCATTACCATTCCACTAATAATTTAAATGTAACATTTTGTCTGCAATTCAGAAACTGCTGCCAGCTTTAAAGTTTTGAACACAGTGTAAAGATTTCCTGTTACTATTCCACTAATAATTGAAATTTAAACTTAAAATAATAACCATTCCACTAATAATTTAAATTCAAACTAATAATTTATCAATTTAGAAACTGCTACCAGGTTTAAAGTTTTAAGCGCAGCATGAAGAGTTTGTTACTATTCTGCTAATAATTACATTTTAAACTTAAAGAACCACTCCAATAGTAATTTAAATTTATACTAATACTTTGTTCACAACTCAGAAATTGCTACCAGGTTTAACGTTTTAAAAACAGCGTAAGGAGATTCCATTACCATTCTGCATATTGAAATGTAATGATCCTGGTTAATAACTCAATGATTCACTGAACCAAGAACCATCTCTTTCAAACATTTGACTGAAAGTACTGACGCATATAGGATTTTAATGATTATATGAATGTTGCTACTATCATCCAAAACATTTTTCAGCCAAGTCTTGCAAATTATATTTAAGTTCTAAATGACTGTTTTTATGAGCTGAATTGTGGCTGCAACAAACTGAACTGACTGAATTGACCATAAACACTATTAATAAAACTTGAAACAACCTAATGAACAGCAATATGTGCACACATATGGCTTTATTGGAATGTTTTAGATAATTTAATATGGCACATTGGAATATCTGGAGTCAATGATGTTGATCCAAATATTTATACAAACTTTTTAAAAAAACGACTTTGCGCAAATGAGCTGTACTTCCCATCACTACAACCTGAGCGTTTGAATGTCATCAAGACCAAGTCTGTTCTTATTAAAAGTTGTGCTATGATTGTTACATTTGAACATAATACTTAAAACCTCCTGCAGTCCTCTAAACACCACCCATCACACACCCAAATAACAGTTTTACTCTTTACTCTTACAGTAAAGGTGTTAAAGGCTACTATTCCATCAAAGCTGTCTGGCTCTCCAGGGTCAAGCTGTTAAAGGCTGGATCACCTGTGATGCCGTAACTTATCATTATGGAAATGTGTACGCTGACAGTATACATTAACAGAGTTATATGAGGAACACGTAGGGCTGAAATGCCTCTGTTTTATCCCACAGGTTTCAGCCATGAGACTAAACCTGATTCTAGGACTGTCACTCCTCGTCTGTCTGACCTTCAGCCTCGCAAAAGATCAGAGACGTCCCTTGGCACGAGGTAGAAGACGAGGTGTTGGACCAAAACGAGCAAGAAAACAGACATCTAATACCGCCTTGCAGCAAGGAAGAACAGCAGAAAGCAATGGACAAGATGGATCTATTTTCCTTGAGTCTTACAAGAATACAAAGGAGCCAAAGCCAAACTACGAAGTGACTGCAGGTCAGTGTAAAGAGAGTTACAGTAGTTTGTCGATTTAGAAACTATTCACAATTTAAATCGGACCATTCTACAAAAAGTTGAATAATGACTAGCTGATGGTATATTTTACTGTTAAAACAGACTTTTTAAAACATAAAAATCAACATAAAAATCCATTGTGTCTATATATTGAAATTTAACTAACTTGCCTTATTATATATTGTGTAACTGAAGAACAAAAATCCCCAAAAGCACCACATATCATTCAACCAGCAGTATTACCGGTACTGATGATGAAAATTGTATGAAAATCTATTATAAGCAAAGGGTAAGCGAAGAGTTTTTTGTATACAAGATCTATTTTTTAATAAATATTTTAAGTTGTGAATGCATGTACATACATTCTACAGGTTGAAAAAAGTACTAAAAATTCAAGTATACATTGAGAGTCTTCAACTTGCCTTATAGCTTAGGATCACATTGGTTAGTTTATATGATATAGAACATGACCATTCTGCCCAAGGTGGTAACAGTCAGTTCGGAACACTGACCACATGATTATACACTGGCAACATGTGACAGTGTGAAACCTGCAATTCCGTAAAACACAAACATCCGCTTGCACCACAGCGAAAACACAGATGGTGCCACCAACTTTCACTGGTAAAAAACAACACATTTAGCATTAGTCTCAATAACAGATCTGTAATTCTTACAAAATGAGTAGCCAAAGAAGTGTGAGTGAAAAACAGCACATATGTGGTCAGTAAGAACCCATAAAAACAACAGAAAGAAACACTACTTCAGCAGACTCATTTTACTACTGTATTGCTAGCATGTGTACACCATTGACTACTAAGATCTCCAGAAATGCAGAAAAGCTACATATCGGCTATGGCCAAGTGGAAGAAAGTGTTGTGATGATCTACATAGCCATTTTAACAGCCAGATTATGAGTACTGGATGACAACATTGCCAGATAATCATTAACAGGCGTTAGTTTCCAAAATCGTCTAACAGCCCCGTAAACGCCAACTGTGGCTTCTGTTGTCAATCAGTGCCAATTTTTTTTAGTTTTAACCATTATTTTCAAAATACTTAGTCAAATCAACATAGAAAGGCCTTGAGACATTTTTAAGGTATCGTAATGAAACCAAAATTAAATCAGACCAGTTCATTGCTCTGAACTGATTCTTTGTAATGATTTAGTCGCAACATTTCCCAAACTTCACTCAATTTAAACTCAATTTCACTCAAAAATTTAAATTCTATCATCATTTGCACACCCCCAGGTTGCTCCAAAGCTAAATGTGTTTTTTCTTCTGTTGAACACAAAAGAAGATATTTTGAAGAATGTTAGTAACCAAACAGTTAATGGTAGCCACTGACTTCTATAGTATTATTTTGTTCGAGAGCTTTCTGACCCTGCAAAGATAGCAACACAACTGACACGTTCAAGGCCCAGAAAGGTAGTAAGGACATTGTTAAAATAGTAAATGTGACATCAGTGGTTCAACTGCAATTTTATGAAGCTGCGAGAATACTTTTTGTGCACAAAGAAAACAAAATTAACATCTTTAATTCAATTTCTTCTGTTCTCTTTTCTCTTTCAGAAGAACTGTTGAATAAAGTCATTATTTTTGTTTTCTTTTGTGAGCAAAAAGTATTCTCGTAGCTTCATAAAATTACAGTTGAACCACTGATGTCACATGAACTATTTTAACAATGTCCTTACTACATTTCTGGGCCTTAAATGTGGTAACTGCGTCACTGTCTATGCAGTGTTAGAAAGCCATCGGATTTCATCAAAAATACCTTAATTTGTGTTCTGAAGATGAACGAAGTTCTTACGGGTTTGGAATGACATGAGGGCGAGTAATTAATGACAGAGTTTACATTTTTGGGTGAACTATCCCTTTAAGCAAAGCTAATTTTATGTTCCTGAAATGTTGTATATTGATCACAACTTTTTTGTATAATTATTCCAGCAAAATCAGAGCACTGTGTATTTCGAGGCATCACCATGTACGATAAAACGGTGTGGTCGCCAAAGCCATGCGTGAATTGCCTGTGTTCCAGTGGTGAGGTGGTCTGCGACCGAATACTGTGTCCCGCCTTGCCGTGCCAACTCAAATTTCAACCAATCGGAGAGTGCTGCCCAATTTGCATTGACCCAGGTTTGGAAAAACATTTGAAGTTACACCAAACCATGGCATTAGAACTGCTGGTGTATTTTATATATAAATTATGACGTTTGATTTCTCCTTGTCTTATAAACTAAAAATTGTCACATTCTCAGTTGTCGACGCCCCTGAGTTTTCTGGTGACCCTCCTTCTCCCAACGATCTCGACGATCCCTATACCGAAATATCACAAAGCCAAAGAGATAAGAAAGAAAGACTAAAAAAGGACGAAGAGGAACGGATTCACAAAAAAGAGGCTGAACGAAAGCAGAGGAAGAAGCAGAAGAAAGAAGAAGCTGAGAGACAGAGGAAGTTAAAAGAGGCAAAAGAAGCCAGAGAAAAAGAGGAGGAGCTAAGGAGGCTACGAGAGGAGGAAGAGGAGAGAGCAGCGGCGGAAGAGAGGAAAAGAAGGATGGAAGAACAGCGGAGGGCTGAGGAGGACCGGGCTCGTAGGCTGGAGATGGAGCAAAGAGAGATGATGAGAGCTCTGGAAGAAGCAGCCGAACGGGCCCAGGAAGGACTCGGCGGAGACGAGGCCACTGAAGATGAGGACATGGTTTGGTTGAGGGGGGACGTTTTCCAAATGCCACCTGTGCCACCAACGAGAGCAGCAGATCCTCCTCCTCTCTTAGCTCTTCAAGAGCCAACCGAACCAGGCGAGGAGGACCATGAACCCGGTGAAGAGAGCCCTGAACCAGAGGAAACAGATGTAGTCGAGGAGGAATCTGAGATGGTTACCACATTGCTGCCTCCAGGTTGCTCGATCTCTGACGTCACTATCACCTGTGAAAATGCTAAACTGATGGGTATACCTCCACTGTCCATCCCTGAGCTCAAATCCCTCAGCCTACAGGGTGAGGAAGGCCGCATACCTGAATAACCCCTTCACAGGTCGTAAAGAGATACAGGCGCTGCAATGGAACTTAGATCACTTAACTAAGACACATGCAAGAAATTAAGTCTAAATCAGTGCATACGCCAGTACTTACACAGTCCACGTCCATGTATACAGATCCAAGTGAGGCTAATTTTGATAACTTGTCATGCATTATGAAATTACAGGCAATGAAATCAAAACCATCCCTGCTGGAGCATTCAATGGCATTCCCAACTTAGAGTGGATAGACTTGGGGAAAAACAAGATCGTGTCATCTGGCATAGACCCACAAACATTTAAAGTAAGTTAAAAATACTAGTTTACCACATAACACAAATAACGAACACATAAACATCCTTTTGGCAAGAGAAATATTGTGACCACCCAAATGATCCAACTGCAATTTTCTTGCTTTTTTATAGCCAAATTTGCAGTTGTTCAGATGGCAAAACATTTATGCTTTTCACGGTTTTTTAAATGCCACTTATTTGGTGTGATACTGAATGGCTGTGGTGCAAAAAATGGTGCAGATACTGTACGTGTTCATGTCAGTTAACTGCATCAGACTTTGTTTGAAAAAATCTTAAAGGCCCCCAAAACATGTGAATAACGTCTTGACGTGGTCTGCAAGGCTGCTGAACAAGGCTGTAACGAAAGCTTGCTGCCAGATGTAGACAGATAATAAGAAGTGTAAATAATCTGACTGTCGACATGAAATGGACCCATTCTGCGTGTAAATTTGCTCAATTAGACTGACATGTACATAGATTTTTTTTAAGGATCATGCAGCAATCTGGCAATTGAGATAATGTAATTTCCCCTGCTGCCATTTGTTCAGAAATTCATATGAATTACTTCATGTCTTCCAGCTGAACTTTAGGCGAATTAGAGAAGCAAATGTTTCTTCCATAACGGTTTAAAGCCATGCAAAAACAGTACCATCTGCAAACCTAACAGTGCTGAGCTCCAACATTTTACTCTGTTCGTAGCCATATAGCTTTTACAGAAGTCTCAAATCCTACTCTAATACACTCTACCAACTTGTACCTGACACTTGTAGTCAAGCTTTTTTTTGGAACAGACTTTCAAATAAAAACAAAATTCCATGGCATGTGTTCAAGAAAACCAACAGAGGGTATGCTATGCTAGTCTTTCCTATTTTCGCTGGGCTCTAATCAGTAGAAATATGCCCATCGTCTGAACAAATGGCAAAGTATTGAAAAATATATAATATTTATACAGTACCCCGACCATGTGTCAATTCATCAGAAAGCTTGGAGTTACGATCAGATATGGATACGTGTCACTAACAAAATATAAGTATCCAAAGCATTGGCAGAAAGTGGAAAACTTTCACTGAAGCTTTCGAAAGCATATTGTATGTGACCTTTATTTTTCACACCTAAAGATTAATGACGTGATTTTTATGTAACTTTTATGTAAAGGGTCTTAAATTCCTGTCTCGCCTGTACATGGATGGAAACCTTCTGGAACAAATTCCCTCTGAGCTCCCATCAACACTCCAGGAGCTCAAGATAAATGAGAACAATCTAAAAGAAATTGAGGAAAACAGCTTTGAAGGTAAAACAGTTACACAAAATTGCTATGTATAAAAGGTTAGCATAATTAAAACATCTATAAAAAATGCTGACATTTAATCAGCTAGTACTAGCATGAAATGTTCCTTACCTAATGTTGTACTATGAAAGCACAATATTTTCACAAATTGCTTCATAATTCCTGGAAGGTCTCAGCAGTCTGGTTACTTTGGAAATGGAGGGGAACTTGCTCAGTGAAGGTAACGTGAATCCACAGGCCTTTAAGCCCCTCAAAGAACTGACTTACCTTCGCCTAGGCAGAAACCATTTCCGTACCGTTCCTCAGGGCCTACCTACATCTCTACTGGTGAGTTTCGAAATGGAGAACTACTTCTGGAGTCAAGGAACATTGAGAAATCAAGATTGCTGTCAAACAATATTGTTCATTTAATTGCATACAAGTTTGTGGGCTATAAACCAGCACTGGTTTTACAGTACCGGTGGGAAACCAGTGGCACTTTAACAGCAATTATGGCAAACCAACCCCACGACTTTACCACAGAGTAATTCGAAGCTGCTCAAGTCAAATTTAATTGCATTGTCAAGTAACATCGGTTTCTGTTTATTTTATTCAATAAAGCAAACTGTACAATTTACGTCATATTCTCTTTAACATTCAGGAGTTGTACCTCGAAAACAATCTGATTGAAGAAATCTCTGAAACGGCATTCAACCACACCACAAACATCAACGTCGTTGTGCTAAGACATAATAAATTAGATGAGTCAAGCATTGCACCTTTAGCCTGGATTAATCACAGGTGTGTGTGTTCTCAAAAAGGTTCACAATGAAACCATTGTTTAAGCAAATATTGCTCATTTTTGTTTCATAAAAAAATGAAAATTGAAATAGCAGACTTTTGGTTCCAATGAATTGTTGGTGGTTTGTAAATATATTTTGCAAATGAATAGTTTAGCACAATAGTCATTTGTAAGAAAAGCGGTAAATATTCTAGAAATGAAAACCCCTTTCTGGATTTTCCCCCTTTTTTAAACTCCTGAACACTTAGCCTTTTCTCACTGTATCTAAAAGGAACCTGGAATCTGTAGATCTTTCGCACAACAACTTCTACCTGGTTCCATCCTTCCTTCCAAAGTCGCTGGTTCACCTGGTGCTGGCTGGGAATCAGATCGAACGCATTCCAGGATACGTGTTCGCACACATGGAGCCTGGCCTGGAGTACCTCTACCTCTCTAACAACAAGCTGGACAGAGACGCTATCGAGCCAGAGTCCTTCTTTGGCACCTTCAACACTATGACTGAACTCTGTCTAGACCATAACCATCTTACGTCTATTCCTATGGGAATTAATGAGATGACAGCGTTACATTTCCTACGACTTAACAACAACAAAATAAGGTACACTGCATGCCTCCTGCAAACAGTAATGAGTTTGTCATAATTTCCTGTGACGCAATGGTCTGTGACTTTGAGTACTCTTAGATTTATATAACACTTGTAGCAACTTCAGACAATTTATCTTGAAAAAGAAGTTAATTTTCCTTTCCAACTGCCAAATGATTGTTTTAAATTCAAAGGGATAGTTCACTCAAAAATGAAGATTACCCCATGAATTACTCACCTTCAAGTCATCCTATGTGTTCATGACATTTTTTCCAATCAGAGTTATATTTTAAAACGTCCTGTCTCTTTATAATGGCAGTGAAGGGGCGTTATTTTTCAATAGTCCAAAAGAAGTCCAATAAAGTGCATCACATCCAAAAAAGTGCCTCACATGGCTCGGGGGGTGAATAAAGAGCTCCTGAAGCGAATCGATGCGTTTGTGTACGAAAAATATCTATACTTAATAAAACTTAATAAAATAAAATTTCTAGCTTCCGCTAACTATCTCGTGAACACACGTATGACAGTTAGCGGAAGCTAGAGATTATTGTTTATAAAGTTTTAAAAATGGATATTTTTCTTACACAAATGCTTCAGACGGTCTATTCATCCCCCGGAGCCATGTGGAGCACTTTTTATGATGGATGGATGAACTGTTTTGGACTACTGAATATCAGCATCCATTCACTACCATTATAAAGCTCGGAAGAGCCAGGACATTTTTTTAATATGACTCCAACTGTATTTGTCTGAAAGAATAAAGACATATACATCTAGAATGGCTTGAGGGCGAGTAAATCACGTGGTAATTTTTATTTTTGGGTGAACTATCCCTTTACGGTTTATGGTTAATACAAATAAAAAAAAAACTACTTCCCAATGTGGTAAGAAGCTTAATTCAAGATCAGGGGTGTAATCCAATAATCAGTATTGGCCAATAAATACAATTATCTGCACTATCGGACATTGGCCAGTTATTTAAAAAACTGCCACTGTTATAAAGCCGATTATATCCTGTCAAAAAAGCTGTGTGTGAAGAAAAGGTTTCGTGTGGAATTACTTTCAAAATGACGTAATTAATTATCATTATATAAAAAGCAGAAGCCCCAAACTATCAGTATCAGCAGATGTTATACTAAACAATCGGTATAAGCGCAGAAATTGTATTGATGCACCCCAATTCACGATACACTTTCTGAAAATATAGAAAAAAAGAGATTTTTTTGTGATGTATGGAAATCTTTGAGAGCCTGAGTGTTTTTTGTCCAACAGGCACATATCAGAAGATGCCATCTGTGACCCCTTGAATGAGGATGACTCTCATCTAGTCGCCCTTCGCCTTGAGAATAATTTCCTTGACCCCCGGAAAATCCCACCCACGGCTTTCTCCTGTGTCCGCTCCTACTCTAGTGTTGTTTTAAAGCCTCAGAGGATTAAGTAACTGCAATCTTGTGTACTATTATTATAAACCACTAAAGGCCGTGAATATAAAACTAAAGTTGACTCCCGTGAAACGTGTGGTTATCATGAAAATCTCATTTTTTTGTGTCCCAAAAAAAGAGAAAGTTTCTGAAAAATTGCATTGAATCTCTAATTGGCATGGTTATTTTCAGTATTTTTGAATTAGCTTTTATAAACTTCCATTTATAAGTCTGATAAGACTGAACATGATCCCCTCCTCGAGGCTCATAGCAGAACGCTGTCGTTGTTTGCACCTGTCTAGACGTGTCTTTGTAAGATGCATGAATCAACTGTATAATAGTTCAAGAGGAAAAAAGTAGCAGATTATAACTTTGTATTCTATGTTGAGGTGTATCTTATTCTTGTCATAACAGTATTAAGTTCATCTGTCGTAGTGAAGAAACAGAATGCATGGCTTTTCTTAAGTGTTTATTTTAGAAAGCAGCCAAAATCAACCTGCTTACATAATGGGTTTTTTTTTTTAACTAAGACAGGACCAATAAAGGACGTTTACTACTGAGAGAACTGTGATGCATAATTGAAAGATATCTACATGGTTCAAGTTTTGTATTTACCTAGTTTAGAATTGAGTGGCAAAACCAATACAGCTTCCATGAAACATTTTCCTATGTATTTTTCTTTTCACGTAATCACTTATTTTACCCAAATGTGAGTGTTAAGTTAAACTATCACATAAACAGATTTCCTAAAATGCCTATTGTGTTTCTTTCTCAAAATATCCCATCTGTGCTCAACAGAAGTCCTGAGCTAATGAAATCGCTGCAGACCGAAACACATTAATGACCCCTGTAAACGATCTGACCATGACATCATAGTCTTCTGCTCCTTCCAAGATTCTTCTAAGATTCCGAATTCTCACTCCATCATCGCCAGTGAAATGTGGATGATTACTGAAAAATGCCACTGAGGTTGAATTGGGGTTTCACTGATTTTAGGCTAGGACTAAAAAGAGGGGAAAGAATAAACAGACAAAAAAAAAAAAAGCCTGGAAGGGGAATCATCTCAGAAGCTTTCCACGAAGCGATCCATGACTCAAGTACTAGTCACGTGGCTTTTATTCAATCTTATTTTGAGGGGTAAATAATCAACAGCTGAACCACCCTCTCCAAGTGTCTGGGTACAGTTAGATCTTGCTCTATATTTAGAGGACAAGCAAATCTGTGGAAAACCGCCAACATATCTCAAATATTTGCAAGGTTGGGACATTAATACCAATGAGATCCCACACAGTACAACAAATACGACTGAAGGCATGAATGACAAAAGAATTAGAGAAAGATTGAGGGAAATTATTGGTATTTCATCCTTCTTCCTGAAACTTGGTAGGGCAGTTCTACCTTTCCTAAACCAATTCACTTTCACATCTAGATAAAATAAGCCATAGACACAAAGCTACACTGCCAAAAAAGGCAGATACAAATTTAAAAAACACACTTCAAGTGGTGTAAGAAAAAGAGAAGTTAAGCAGCAAAGCTGTGAAAACCGCCAACATGTCTCAAGGCTGCACAAGCGTTTGAGATATTTCCAACATGGTTCTGCACGTCATAACATTACAACAAATAAGGGTGTGAAAGACAAATAATTAGAGAAAGATTGAGCGAAATTATTAGTATTTCATCACTCTTTCTGAAACATGTAAGCGCAGATTACTACCTTTCCTGAACCGGTTCACCCTCACATGCAGCGTCTGTAATAGAATCTACATCCTTTTAATTTACGGCACCAACTTGACATACCACAAACATTTATTGGTTTGAGGTTGGTTATCATTTCGGAAGGAATGCCGGCCAGTGAGACTCAGGAGAATGAACGGAGAAACCATGAGACATAGGAACTTCCATCATCTCAAAACCCCCAGCCAAAACCAAGCATATGTGGCGCCACCAGTACTGCCCCGTGAATAGAGAGGGGTCGCCTTTTGTGCTGCTGTAAGCAAACAGCACCTTAAAGTCCGGAAAAGTTATTATCCAACATTTATGTTGAGATTAAAGGTCCCCCGTGACTTGGGAATTACAAGATTTTGTAGCATGAACACTGATTCAAAGAATAATTTAGTCACGAAAACATGCATTTCCCGTCATAAAAAGATGTCAATTGTGAATTATTGCTCTTTCTGGCAGTATCAATCAATCATTCGAAATAATCCGATGGAATTCATCTCAAGTAAAGCAGAATTATGTTTAATGCCTAACAATTTAAGTTAATGGTTTTTATTTATACTTCCCACTAAACTAACAATAAAAACCTATTTTTATCTAGCATTTTATATCACAATCCAGCCATTACATTTCAAGATTTAGTGTTTTATCTAAAAATAGAAACCCACAA
The DNA here is from genome assembly GCA_021397915.2 of Tor tambroides. Classification (NCBI taxonomy): domain Eukaryota; kingdom Metazoa; phylum Chordata; class Actinopteri; order Cypriniformes; family Cyprinidae; genus Tor; species Tor tambroides. The sequence goes on along the minus strand of JAFVLL020020529.1, from coordinate 53,943 downwards.
TAGAACCCATCTAGAAATAGCCCCACAATATTATGCACTATTTCAATACGTCAAAAGTCAGATAAAATAGAGACCACCCATTGGCAATGTAAAGAGTGAGAATATCCCAGACTGGCCATCGAAAATTTAGGCGTACAAAATTGGCTAGGTTTCAAGTGCTGATGAGAAACATACGGCCGGTAACAATGAGTGTTCAGTGCTAGTTAAGCATCCAGCAGAGCTGCGTAGAGTTCCTACCCCTTATTCCGAATCTGCTCCTTGAACCAGCAGCATCTCTTCCATCCCCATTCATTCAAGGATCTCATGCTTTGACGAGCGTGGTCTCCACCTTTCGGGCTTTCTTGCGTGCTGCATTTAAGGACCTGTGCCTCAACAAATCCTGACGGCAATACTGATCTCACCCCTGGAGGCTTACTTGAAGCAGGATTACACAGATTCATCAGGTATGTTGTATTTATCTGATTCTAGATTACGGAAGAGTGATTTCACCTCATTAGGTTCCACCTCCATTTCATATACACAGGCATTCAAAGAAATGCTTGTATGAACCAGACAACATATACAAATAAATTCTTCATCATTATCATGTTCAGAGAAAGTTGCATGTTATTGGCCTGCTCAGCATCATAAATGAAGAATTTATCTGTAAATTGTTTTAAAACAAATATTGAAGTTTTTTGCTAAATGGGAATTCGTTTTAAATAATAAAATGTTTCAAATATCACCATATCAAATGATGAGTTAGATTTGCCATTAAATGTCATGTAGATGGTGTCAGAAATGAACTGTGAGCCACCTTCTCATTCGTTGATGACTAAGGCGTCCATAAAAAAGATTGCTCTATAAACAATTGTTCAAGTGCAGCTGGTTCATTTGAACTTCTTTTACAAACAATTACAGCAGTCATTAACATTTTGCCCTCTTAATTATTAATGCTACTGAGCTAAATCTGATTCAACAACAAAAAACTGAATAACAATCAAATAATGCCCAAAATATTGCGCAACTAGCGATAACTATTGTAAAGTGCTATGCAAGTCATTCAGTAAGAATATAACCACTCTTTTTAACCTGTGATCAATTCCTATTGCCCCATTTCATTGTGGTGCTAAATAATAATCCAATCAAGAGCCTTGGAATCCAATTTACTTTTTTTTTTTTTCATCCTGTGAAACATACGAAACAATGTAACATTTGCATGCCAAAACGTGAACAATTTGACAAAGCGCTTGTGTTCATTTTCGCAGGGCGAAACCATTTATGACTAAAGCTGCACCATGAAGGTACTTTTACTACTCACCCTGCTGACGTTATGTCACGCCAAACCATACACGCCCATCAACGTCATGGATTTCATCAAGCATAATGACATCATGCAACAAGATGCGGGTGATTTTGATGACGACGACGACGACGACGACGACAACCATTACGACGATTATGATGATAACTTTGTTTCGGACTGTCCCGAAGGGTGTCGGTGCTCAAAGAAAGTTATGCAGTGTTCAGATCAGGGTAAGAACTTCATGATACTACTTTAAACAACAAAGACGGTATAAGTCTGATTCGTCATTTTCGGAGGCCGACTTGTATTAAATAGCTACGATTTAGAATTTAGTTTTATTTAATGGACTAACCGCATACTGTATTTTAGCTGTTAGACAGTTTACGGCAATGACGTTTTCAGATGCGTTAAGAAAGTATGGAAGCTTGTTTCGGCCATGTGAATAAAAACTAAATAAATAAAAAAGGTAATCTCGCAATTCTGAACTCGCAATTTTGCGAAGAAAAGTCTGAATAGTGAGATAAAAAGTCACAATTATCTTTTTTTTTTTTTTTTTAAAAATGAATAGACTTCAAAGACGTAAACTCAGAATTAAGAGAGAGGAAAAAGTTAAATTAAGATTAAAATTTGCAATTACCTTAATTTATTATTATTATTTATTTTTTTTTACCAGTGGCAAAAACAAACTTCCATAAGAAAGAGGCACAAGTATTACAAAAATAATTTTTAAAAAAGTTCCATGTCAGGTCCCATTGTGCTCCGTCTTGCTGAATGCAAGAACATGTCTAAGAAAGGCATCTGATCTGGATTATAATTACATAGGGTTTTCTTAAGACTAATTTGTCAGCTAGTCTCTCAGGCAACCCACAAAAATGTGCAGCTTTGCACATCACTATAATAAAGAAGAATTTCTAGTGTATAAAATCTCACATGAATCATTCAAGATGAACAGCCTGATTGAGGTAATTGAACATGTTATATCAGTCTCAATGAGAGTGAGCTTTCATTTGTTCTTTATAGGTCTTCATTTTCTTTCATTCTGTCTTTACAGGTCTGACTAAGGTGCCAAAGGACATTCCTGCAAACACGCTGCTCGTCGATCTCCAAAACAATGACATCACGGAAATCAAGGAAGATGATTTCAAAGGCTTGGATAATCTCTATGTGAGCAGTAAACACCCTCTTCGAATGCTTTTAGGGCATTTTAAGAGTTGTGTGTTTTTATACTGGGTTTACACAAGGACATCTGGAGACGTGCAGTGGTAGCGGGATTATGTGGAATTCTGGACACATATTTGAGTGTTATTGATATTTGCATTTACTGGGGACTGTTTCATACTTGTGGTAAATATTTGCTCATGATTAGTGGTAAAATGGTTAAATGTTCTTGCTAAGCAAGAAAGCTAGAAAGGGAATAAAATACCAAGAATATAAAAAAACAGAAAGAGCCCACATCTTGCAAACAAGACGACAAAAATCTTTTCAGATTTTCCAGAAAATTCCAGAATATTTAGAACCAGTTATCCAATAATATTTTTTTAATAGTCAGGCCAAGAGCTCAGATTTTTACTTCTCTGCTAATATTTTCAACGGTTCAACCACAAAAACATTTTTTATCAACATATTTTAAACATTTTTGAACTTTATTTGTATTGTTATGGTTATGTCATCTACAAAAAATACTTCAAATAATGATGTTTAATGTGCAACAATAGCTGGACCTTTCTCAACAACTTAGCCAGGTAGAAAGACAGAAATGTCCACCTTGGACATTTATTTTAATATGCAACAACACCACACAAAACCACTGTTTAAGTTCAAAGTCATAAAAATGTACAATTCTGATTGGCTGATTGAGGAATTCTGTTTTAAAAATGGCAGATATAAAGTTTGTGTTTATATACCTCTAGTATTCCCTTTCTGTATTTGCAGGCCCTGTTTCTTCTCAATAACCAGATATCAAAAATTCACCCAAAGGCCTTTCGCAACATGAACAAACTCAAGATTCTCCACCTGTCATACAACCTGCTGACACAAATGCCTGAGAACCTTCCCACGAGCATTCAGTCACTGCGCCTGCACGACAACAAGATCAGCCGACTTCCAAAAGGAGCATTTAGAGGAATGCAAAACCTAAATGTTTTAGGTAGGTCTCCTAAGTGACGACCTTAAATAAACACGGTCTGAGTCATGCAAAGCAGTTAGCGCACATGCTTCGACACATTGCGATGTACAACTTGCTTCATTTCCCGATCCATTCCCTCCATCATGACCTCGTTAAAACTGGTTATACAATGAGATAAATGATCTTATGCGCTATTTATGTCTGACAAGAACAAGCTCACTTCAATCAACTGATCTCAGGTGACTTACGGTTAAAGAACACTCTGCCCTCTAGTGTCTACATTATGATCTGCAGATTATATTTGAATAGATTAGGGGACAATATGGTGTTATAGTTAAAAACACGACTGGCAACCAAAAGGGTTCTGGCTCAAACCCAACACGGAGTGATCCACGACTTTATCCCCCAGTTTCAAAAACAAGGCTTAAGCTTAGTCTAAAATGTAAGTGAGTTGTTTCAACTGAAAGAAACTTGCTCTGACTGATCTTAAAATACATCAGTGCCTTTGTTTTATCTTTAGATGCACACCAGTAATGTTTTTTTCTAAGGCACGTTTATAAAAACTACTTAAATGTCCTAATTAAACTATGGCTTAATCCTGGCTTAGTCTAAGCCCTGTCTGTGAAACCGGGCCTCTAAGTCACATTTTTCTATTTGCTTAGAAAAACAAGTGTTTCCCTTTCCTTGCATCTCTAGAACTGAGTGCAAATCCAATTGCAAACAGCGGGATTGACCCAGGGGCTTTTGACGACATGGCGACTCTCTACTTGAGAATAGCTGAAGCGAGGCTTACAGCTATCCCTAAAGGTATGTATCTACATGTTTTATGAAAATCAAGACTTTTGCACCTGATGTGTTACTGCGTGTGTTAAATGTGTTATTTGCCGTTTCCGAGTAAAAGCAGTTTCTACGCACAAGTCTCATAATAGAGATGTTTATTCATCTAAATCCCACAGATCTGCCATCTTCCCTCACTGAACTTCACTTGGACTATAACAAGATTGCCAAAGTAGAGTCAGAGGATTTTTTGAGATTAAAAAGTCTACAAAGGTAAGGTAAACAAACTCCACCTTGTGGACAAAAAGGGAACACAACTTAAAGACCGGTGTCTTCTACAGGCTGTGGCTTGACTTCAATCAAATCAAGTTCGTGGAGAACGGAAGCCTCACTGCCATTCCCAAAGTCAGAGAAATTCATTTGGATAACAATAAACTGAAGAAAGTTCCTCCAGGTTTGAACAACCTGAAATATCTGCAGGTAAAACACAAATATGCACGCAATTGGAACATGGAGTACACATGACGCACATCGAGATTTAATCAACTTCACTTCCTCTTTTAGGTGATGTACTTACACGCCAACAGCATCAGTTACGTTGGAGTAAATGACTTTTGCCCTTCAAGAACCCGGGTTAAGAAATCCCTCTACACTAGGATCAGTTTATATGCAAACCCAGTAAAATACTGGGAGATCATGCCACCCACTTTTCGGTGCGTTTCCAGCCACAATTCGGTGCAACTGGGCAACCACAGAAAGTGAGTTAAACAGTACCGATGTGCACCATCTTGCCACTGGAGGGCAGCATTATAACTAGTCATGAACTTCATCCTAATGTAATAAATGATCATTTCATGTCCTCATGGTGATGTACAGAAAGTAATTTATCCAAAATCCAAGAGTATGCGCAGTGGCTACAGACTCGTTACTTGAATTTGGTGAGGATTTCGAAGACTTTGAATTCCAGAAAAGACAGAATCAACTACACTGTGTGCAATAGTTACATAGGCTTTCATTATTAATGTTTACATTGAAATCTTTTGGACTTTATAATGACCGAAGAACAGTTTTAATTGCATATTTTCAGATCAGGTGCTAAATAAATTTGTCCCCATGTATTGAAGCTCTCTAATTTTTTGCTTAAAAAGGAATGACTGTCTAGAATCTAAGAAAAATAAAATGTACAAGGCCAGTTTGTTTATTGTTCTACTTCTTGTATTTTAGAGAATGGGCATTATTCATTGGTGCTTCTAGTGATAAATCTAATATTGCATGCTAAATTTTCATTATATAACTTTTTATTCATTGCCAGTGTTTTCTGTGAAATATTGGACATAGACATTCTTGTCAGATCTCAGAAATTCTGAAAAACTGATCTGTATGGACCACCGGGTTGGTTACAGTTTACACAACAGCGTCCCTGACATTTGCAAAACTGTATTTGCAGCAAGTGTTTTCTTAGCCAGCGGTGCTGTGTTATTTGTTTCCAATCCAGATTTTCTTGTTTCTTTAGAAAAATAAAGAAAAAATAAAACAGTACATCTGGTTGGCCTCAGAATGTGTACATCTGTCCAGCAATAAGACAAAATACCAGCAGATGGAGACTTGTGTAAGGATTGCGGGAAAAAAACACTGCAGCAACTGGATAATTCAATAAAACCAGCAAAATAATGACTCCATGGAAGGCAAGGCAATAGTGATGTCTTGTTGAAATCAAGTTAAATTATTATGTTATATAACTATACAGGTATACAATTGAATGAAGCATGGCAACCTGTAAACTCTTTAGTGCTACAGAAATCAAACCAGTCCTGGATAACGTAATTGTAGATCAATCATGTATACATGCTAATCAGACTACAAATTAGACTTTGCATTGTGCACTCGCTCTAAAAAACAAAGAGCGTGCACAGGGAATGCAACACAAGCAAAGAATACAATCACTCCGTATTAATTATTTAATTTTGCATTTAGACTATGGCTCAACTACACAAAAATCTGCTGTGGCTCAACTGTAGGGCCCTATGAAATCCATGTTATTTTTTCCCAAATTTCA